>JARHVA010004204.1:0-37500 GCA_037957365.1 Torreya grandis
CCTCTCACCATTAATTATTGTAACCACCCTAATAGTGAGTAAGATAGAGTAATGAAGCATGGGCTTTCCATCACCTTTAAAATCCTAGGTTATTCATTATAAAAGGGTCAACATTTATAGGCACAGAAGCTACCAAAATGTTTCTTCCAAGAGCCCTTTACTTCCTGAGCCTTATAAATAATGAGAATTGAATTTGTCTTTCTCCATGATTATTATATTCTATGTATATTTTGTATTTGTTGATAATTTTTTTGGGTTAATTTTCATACTTCTCATTGTTATCCATCCCTTCCCACATATGTGTAGAAGTTCGCTCTCATTTTTATGTTACATGTGTAAGTTTAGGTATGTAAATTTACTATCTATGGATCATTTGTCATCCCTCTTAGTTTTTTTGTGTGTCATTCACCTTCTTACAAATCACTTACACAAGTGAAATGTCTATGTTATAAATTAATGTTTTGTGATTTTATATATTTTTAGTGTGTTCTTCAAATCCTTTATAGGTGATCTTTCTAGTCTTTGTGCATCACCATTTACCTTTTAAAATTTTCTCTCCCTTTTCCCCTCAACAAATTTTAGATTTAAAAATAGTAGTAGACTTCATTTTATCTCTTTTAGGCCTTCATGTTGATCTTAAATTAGATGCATCTAGATTATAAGGAAGTTATCCTTCTTCAAAGGTTTGTCCCAAGGAACACAAGAGTCCCACACCTTAGGGGGAAATCTCATTATCTCACCAAACCCTATTCTAATTCAAAATGTGAACAACATGCGTGATAACAATAATTAAATTGATAGTTTTTTGGAATCAATTCATAAGAAAACATATAAAACTAGGGATTTTATCTCTTCATGGAATGAAAATTTTCTTAGTATCTTCAATAATTAATAAGTGAGATGTCTCTTTATAATTTGATCATATAACACAAATATGTTTACTGTAATTCTAAATCATGCGCCACTAATATCCAATGGCTCAAAGATTATTTTACTCATTTAATTTGAATTTGGAAACTTAATTTTATGTGTATGATAAATAGACTTCTCATGTGTTTTAAAAATGCCACATTTTCATTCTTAAACAAGTGTCACCCGTTCCTTAGTTTTGTATATATGCACATG
This sequence comes from Torreya grandis, assembly GCA_037957365.1. Lineage (NCBI taxonomy): Eukaryota > Viridiplantae > Streptophyta > Pinopsida > Cupressales > Taxaceae > Torreya > Torreya grandis. Next base: position 1,126 of record JARHVA010004204.1, read on the forward strand.
TAACACTTGGCATGATCTTAAAAGTTAGATATCATAACTTTTATCAATTTTTATTTATTCAAATAATGTGATGCCCTAAATGATTGAAACATGAATACTCTTGACTTTCACATGTCATAATTTTTTCCAATATACTCCTTTGCCATTTTTTTCACGTGCATGAAGATAAAAATATAGAAGGCCAAAACACATGAAACTCAAAAAACTTAGGATTTTTTAGATTGTGCTTGTCTTGTAAATTTAAATAAAACCTAAATATATGTAACAACTCTAAAATCCATTAATATGTTAGTTTTAATGAATCACATAAAGTGGAAAAAAACTTGTTATGGGGAAACTATAAATTGCATTTACATAGGGTAGTGCACTTAACAAGAACCATCAACATGAAAATTAAGAACTTTGAAACCTAAAATATTGCTAGGAACCCACATGATCACCAATGAAAATTATTTTCAAATCATAAACTAGGAATTTAAATAATAGTGGGGCCCTATTCAAAATATTTGTGAGTGGGGTGTGTTGACTACAAAAAATGGTGACTTACAAACTCTAGAGTATTTGAGAACTTGGAATCTCTAGTTTCATAACTACAAATCAAACATAAATCATACTAGAAAAAATAATTAAATGAAAAACATGCAAGAGACTCCCAAAACATCATATAACACACTATCCTTGTTCATAACTTGGATTTATGTGTGATGAAGTGATTTTATTTTACTTGTGTTTTGAATATTTCAACAAAAATGTGAAATAAACTGTAAGTTTCATTCTAGTTTCTTTATAGCATATTTAAAATAAGGAAAAGTTAGGCATTACTTTATTGTCATCTAGTAATCTATAGCCATGATAGAGATAAATTTTATTCCCCCTTCTTCCTTCCATACTTTTGCATGATGAGTGATATATTGATCTTATTTCATTATGTGAGTCTTTGATCATATTTAGATTTATTGATTACTCTTTATAATGCATTGGTCCTCTTATTCTCTATTTTTTATAATACAAATGGAAGAAGGGTGATGGTAACCACAATGAGCTGCTTTGTGTATAAGTAAAACTTAATTTACCATAATGTTCCTTCTAGCCACATCCAAATCAATGGTTATTACCTCAAACAAGTTTTAACATGAAAATTATGTTTGATCCAAGGAAATGGAAAGGCTTTATAAATTTATAAGAAGTAATGAGATCAGATTTTACATACCTAATAAAATTAATAAATTGTGATATAACCCTAGTTTACTTTTCATTTCATACTTGAATTTTGAAAATATCAAACATAAAGGTCTAAAAATTGAAAACAAACTAGTTGTGTGTTTTATCTATGCTCTGCCTACACTTGTTCTCCCTTTTGTGCCTGTCATCATAGACTATGAGAAGAATAAATATATATATTAACTTATTTATAATATAAAAATTCAATTATATTTTCATGAAACAATAGACATATATTCTAAAAAATAGGTAACTAATCTAAGGGGAAAATGTTGAAAGTAGGAAAAAGCTAATCTAGAAAGCATGAAAACTACTATAATGAGAGTACATGATTAAAAAATAAGAAAATTAATTAGGAAATTAGTAATATTAATATAATACTACCTATACTATAGAATTTATTTAATTTAGGGACATCTCTAGATGGTACAACCATGAAGCAGTGCTTCAAAAACTGCCCATTGATTGGATATGTTAATTCATTACCTTGGATGTCCTTTAAATAGAAAGCATTATTATCTAAGATATATAATATATGATAAGTACAAATAAATAATGGAGTGAAATTGTTGTGATATCCTTTCTTTTCATGGGTTTTCTCCCATTAAATAACTATATCAGATAGTTTAAATACTTTAGCTTTTGATCTTCCATCAAACCATGTTTTGACTAGGTCCTGATGCTTGCTAAAATTGTGTAAAGATTTCGTATTTATATATTTAATCTCTATTATATCCAATAATTTGTACTCCACTTTCTCACTAGGTTTCATACATTATTTCATGAACTAATATGTTGGTAATTTGAGCATAATCAAGAATATTGGTTGGTGTCCATAGACTAGTAGGTATGGTGAAGCCTTAAGGGCTTGATTGTATCTTTTTTGATCTAAAAATAATTCATAATTTCATATATGATGCCTCTCTATTGTTTTATCTCTATTTGACTTTTTTATATCATCAATCAATTTTTTATTCATAGATTTAGCCAATCCATTTCCCTACAGGTAATGATCAGATGATGATCTAAAGGTAATATGGTTGTCATGGGCCCATTTAGTAAAATCCACTATTACAATGTTGACCCATTATCAAAAACTAAAGATATGGGAGTACTAAACCTTATTGTGATGTTGTTTTCAAGCAAATTGATTACATCATGTGCTATATAATTCCTCATTGCCACTACTTTAATCCACTTAGTGTAGTAGTCCATAGTTGTAAATGCAAATTTGTGTTGAGCTAAAAAATTTAGATTGATGACACAAATGAAATCCAAGCCACATTGATAAAATTGTCTTCCTTCAATTATTGATTATAATGTCATCATTTCATGTAGTTATATTTCAATGAAGACTTGGCATTCATGACATGTTCTCACATGGTTGTGTGTATCTTTGAAGACTATTGGATAATAATAGCCTATTCTAAGAATAATATATGTTGTGATGTTTCCAAATGGATGACCACTAATTATGTTTTGATGTATATTCTCTATGATTTCATGATATTATTCTTGTGATATACATCTCAAATAGATACATTCATAATTATTTCTATAGAGAATCCCCTTTCTAATCATGTAATGAACAAATTTATGTCTTAAGGATATTTTTTTCTCTATTTAGCTCAAGATTACAAGTAATTATGAATAATATTCAATGATATTATCATACTAGTCTCATGTAGATACTTGGGTCTCAAGGAATTTCTCAATTGTGATGTCTGAATTAGGCTTAGTCATAAGTTGAATGATTCCTTATCCTCTATAATTTTTAATAGGCTTGATTTCTATGTCAAATTCTTGAAACTTTTACATTAATTTTCCTCTATGTTCTCCTAATTTGTTTTTCCCAAAATTAAACTTAAAAATTAGATCCAACATGATAACAATAGTTTTATTTCTTAAAATGCAATGTTAAAACTTCTTCATTACTTTGATAAGAGCATACATTTGTTTATCTATCATAGAGTATTTGGTTTTACTTCATTTGTGTTTGTGTTTATAAATGAAATAAGGTGCTTATTTTAATCATTTTATAGGTAATCATGATAGTGATTATGTGCTCTAAAGTAAATGAATATAAGAATAAATCTTTGTTGAAGTCTGAGTTGATCAATATTGGGGCTTGGGTAATGGCATCCTTGATGTCTTAGAAATATTTTTGGATTTTTGGTCTCCATTATACCTTGGTGTCTTGTTTGATAATTGTTTCTAGAGGTCTAATAATCTATGCAAAACTAGAGATAAACTTCCCAAAAAATTGATCTTATCAAAGAAGGACTTCAACTCTTTCTTATTATTTGGGAATGTTATCCTTGAGATTCCTTGAATTATATCTAGATCAATGGTGATGATGTGTCCCAATAATTTAACTTTGATGAAATAAAATATTACCTTCTTAGGGTTTATAAAAGTACCAAACCTTTGGAATATTTTTAAGATTGAACGTAAATGGCTTACATGATCAATTTTGTTCTTTGAGAAAAGAATGAGGTCATCCATATAAATAATTATGTATTTACCTATCAATACATAAAATACATGATCCATAGCCTACTAAAGGGTATATTTTACAATAACTAAGCCAAAATGCATCCATATTTACACATAAGTACCCCACTTTTTAGTAAATGTAGTCTTCATTCTATCCTTAGATTCTAATAGTACCTAGTTATAACCTAAGAACACATCTAAGAAGGACATCATTTTAGGATCACTTACTACCTATATTACCTCATATAAAAAATTTAGAGGGTATGTATCTTTATCAAAAGCTTTTTTAAGGTTCCTAAAGTCAACACACAATCTGATTTCCCTATTCTTTTTCCTAATTGGTAGCAAATTGGCAATGCATGTTGAATGCCTGATGGTGAACACTATCTTAGTAATTAATATTTTATGTACTTCCCTCTAGATAAGGGGTTATAATATTGGATTGGTTGGCCTTTATCTTTATTTTAATGGCTGATGGTCATGATTTAGTGGGATTGTATATGTGATAACTCTCAGGTTAAAAACCTTTAGGTCTTCATAAGTCCATACAATCTCATTTTTATACTAGATAATCAAATCTCTTACCTTTTTATTTTCTTATTGAGTGAAGATGAGACTAATGTTGACCTAGTGTAGATTCCTCTCATCCCTTAAGTTTTTTATATTGAACTCAAATTCATTAAATTTGGGCTTCTTTCATTCCTGGGCTTGAGGATCCATATCAAATTTTATATTCAAGGAAACCATTCATAAAGGTAGATGATTTTCCTTGAGTAAATAAATTCTCCTCTAAATTCATCTTGGCCTAAATACCTAAAATATTTATAATCAATTATTTGAGATTCAAACTATCCTAAACTAGTCAATAATCAAACAATCTGTTGGTCATCTTCAAACACCTAGAAATTATATACATTATTAGGAACTAACAAGCAAGACATGGTCTCTATATAAAATATCTACACCTTATATTCTTATAATGGTGCCAAATTGGTAGCTAAAGCAACTAATGAATCCTTTTTTTGTTATGTTCTCTAAGAACAACCATTATATTAAATTCTTCAAATGATTCAATCAGATTCTAGGTCATGTACTTGTACCTTTTGAGATATGAAAACCTGCACTAATATTTATTCCTAACCTAATTAATCACTAGCTCTAAATCTCCACATATCAGTTGAGGTTTAACATTGTTATTGAGGGTGAACTATAGTCCCAAAATGAGTGCTTTATACTTTAATTTTTTATTCATACAAGGGAATTAAAATATATATGTTGTTAGGTATTTATGACCATATGGGTCAATTAGTTTGACACCAACACTTTTCACATCATCAAAATGAAGATTCCATAATTAGGAAGGTCCATAAAAGTCTTACTAATACATTTCATAGTTCATGGTGAAGGCATAGATCCCAATATTAGGAGATTTATAACTAACCTCTTCATTCTTAGAGTTATATTCCATGATGAGATGCTTAATCTTAGGTTCTCGATCGATTAAAATTTAATTTAGAATTCATCTCCATGGTAGTCATATGTGGGAAAAGTATGTTGTGACATATCCATTTAGTGTTTTTAACCAATCCCTACTTAGTATTAATCCATATCCTTTCAATATATCCATCATGAGTATGTTTTTATTCATTTATACACATAGCTCAGATGTAACCTAAATATGCATTTTGTTTAATTCTCCAACTTTAGAGACTATTATTTTTTCTAATTATGAAACTGTAATGTTTGACTAGTTTGGAGTCAATCTAAGATTTTTATAAATGGATGTTAGAATTATGGTAGTTAAAAATCTAAAATCAACTAAGTAGATATGTATATTTTTACCAAACACTTTGATGGTCAATAATAAGGGAGGAACTTCTAGCTTAATTTTTTATATAATATTTGGATGAGCATATTTTATCTTGTCTGTAATAGGTTTCCCTATAATAGACTTCCATAAGATCTCCTTATATTCTATAATTTGGGCTAACTCATGAAGAGTTGTGTTCAATTTTATCTTCTACATATCCTCAATGATGTTGTATTCTCCTTTGATTTACACTTTTGTATTTAGGTGTTGATAATTCCCTTTTGGGGGAGGTGGATTATTATCAGCTTTCAAATTTGAAGGGATAATCATGTTATTTAGAGTAGATGTGGTGAATAGTTTCTTATTCCTCAAGTTGTAATTATTTTTAGAATTGATAAAAAGTGTGGATCTCATATGAATTATCCTCTTGTTTATTATCATCTTCACATGGGAATGGAAGTTCATGATTTGTGAAGACCATAGTTGTGCTTGAGAATCTAGGAGCATGGGACAATTCTAGTGGATTGTTCATTATTTATTGCCTCTCCTTTTCTCTCTAGAAGATTTCAAATGCTGCATAAAACTCAACACAATAAAGATCACCATGTTGTGTTGTATTGTGAACTCTACACCAATTGGACAAGGTTATCTCTATTATGTTGATCTTGGGTATCTTATTAGCTTGTTATCATTCTATATTATTTGAAGACTTGTTGAAATTCCAATATATCTTGGGAGCCCAAAATTCTAATTATTGTTTTATCCTAAAAAATTATCCATCCTCTTTTTCATGTTCAAAAATTCAATATTTCAATTTTAAATTATTATTTGTATAGCATCTAATTCTACCTTGGTATAATCTGCACATTGAGTGATTATTGTGTTGACTGGGATTAAATTTTGACTTTGTTGATTATTACTTATTTATGCATTATTGTTCATAAAACCATGATTTTGAATTGATGTTAGATACATTATAAGAGGAAATGCATATATTTTATTCTAATTGAATTTAAGAATATTATGATTCACCCAAGGCACTAGATTTAAAGGTAAAAAACAAACATTAAGGTTAAGAACTTTTTGTATTTAAGTATTGAGTTATTTTTCAATGTTGATTGCTTTTTCATAAGCCAAAACTAAAGTGGTAATAATAGAAAGTCTTTGCAAAAATAAAACAATGATTAGATCTGGAATTATTATACATTTCTAGTTCTAAATCCTCTCTAGGCCTATATATAACATTAACCAAAGTTTACATCTTATGGAACCTTATGTTGAATGCATGGATTAGCTCATTGGGATCTCTCTTCATATAGTGAAGTGTTGATACACAAGACTTGGACTAGTAACCCATCTGAATTGAGCAACAAAGGTGCCTTGACACAAGTTATACGAAGTAATTGAATTCTCTCACAAGTTGAGAAACTATTCATAAATAGAATCTTGTAGTGTGAATGGGAAAATTATACATGAAAAATCTTCATCTATAACATTCATTAATATGTATCCTTGAAAGACTTGATATGCTCTTAAATTGTTCTTCCTCCCAAAGGAGAGAAAGAAGGTAGGTACTTTTTAGGCTTCATTGTAAAACTATGCACATATCCTAAAATGACAATAACAAACTTCAATAACAAAGAGTGAGACATAGGTTTATTTCTATAAGAGCACTTAATTCAAATCTGGGCCTTCGAAAGGTTGATAATGGTAAAAACGAATAAAATAGCTTGAGCCCTAGACCTAGTTATTCTTCCCGGTGTCTCTAGTGTAACTTAAATGTAGGGTATAACCTATTTTAAGGATAAAAATATAGATTATTAACCTCCTTATAGCACCAAATAGATGTTGATGTGATTTTTATGAATACCAAATCATGAATGAGGTAGCCTCTAACATTGCTACTATAATGCATTTTCTATATACAATTATAGTAACATTGTTACAGATGTTGATGCAATTTTTATGCACACCAAATCAAAATAAAATTGATATCCAATTTTACCATTATTTTTTATTTATCTCATTTGGCTAGAATGGAAGGATTCAAACCTTTACAATAATAGGACCATAACCTATTGCCTTACTACTTGGCCATGCCCCATTCTTATCTAATGCTAATAAATTAAATATAAGTTAAAACTATTTTCCATTCTAATCTTAAATACATTATTAAAATTTGATTTGTTATAATTACTAAAATTTTGAAGAGATATTTGAATCTCACACCAATAAATATGTGATTACACCATGTATTTATATAATCTTGCTTAGTTCAGAGGTTAGAGCATCACACTTATAATGTGATGGTCATCAGTTTGATCTTGATATTTCCTATTTTTTTCATTATAAACCATGTTCTGTTAGGATCTAATAAATAGGGAAATTTTTTACTTTTATGATCATTGGTCCATTGGCATTGTCATGGCATAATATTTTTATAGGGGATAAATATTCTCTAAGGAGATAATAATTAAATACCAATGTTCTCCCCTCTATATTTAATCTAACTAGTTTTGAATGATTATTGATGAGCTCAGAATATGGCTCATTATTGACATCTTATTTCCCTCAATTCATCTCTCTAAGGATATTATCTTATTCAAATCATAGATTTTTAGATAGCTATTACATGGAAAGTAGATATTTGTCTTGTTTATATTGAACCAAATACAAACTTTACTTTGTCAGTAATGTCTAATGCATAGCATGTTTTAGTGATTTTTGTTGTGAAGAATGCTCAGGAAGAAGACACAGGTGATCTATAGTGAAATTTCAATTTTGATCTCTATCTAGCAAAACTACAGACTCCGTAAGCTTGATTTTATGGACTCTGCAGGCTTGTTTCTAGGGACTCTATAGGCTTATTTCTACAGACTCTACAGGCTTGTTTCTATGGACTATGTAGGATTATTTCTATGAAATCTATAGCCTTATTTATAAAAAATCCATAGGCTCATTCCTACTGATTCTATAGGGTTAATTCTATGGATTTTGTAAGGATGAAGCTATAAATGGGGAAGCTGGTGGCCAGATAAGATAAGATGAGAGAGAATCATTCTAGTTGAAGTCAAATGAGGAAAATACTCGCCTAATATTTTGTAGGATTTTATTTTGATAAAGTTTTATATATTTGGATCTTAGGACTATTATAGGATAGTATATCTATTTCATCAGAATAATTAGATCTCTTGGAAATCCAATCTCCTATCTTTGGATGAGTGGATCGACCAAAAAATCCTATTTCTTTGCATCCTATTTTGAGTTTATTGTATTAGTATAAAATGTAAGACTTTCATCATTAAAAGATATCATATAATATATAATAGAGGAAAGATACGTAAAGGCATATTATAGGTTTTATACATATTGTAATCATTCTAATTTTATGAATTATCACTTCAATTTCTAGCATTGATTAATATTTGTTCCTAAGTCTGAGAGGAGCAAGGGTCCACTCTCCTTGGAACCAAAAATTATGTATGGTATTTATGTCATGTTATATTAACTTTTTGTTATAACTAATCAGAATCTTGCTAATATTTGCATTCATTCATAAAACGTTAAAACAAATTCATAATTAAAAAGGCATTTCCTTATTCCAAAATCATTTCCTTTCTAAGAAAAGTGTGTTTTCTTTTATAGTAAATGTGTGAATCAAATTTCCTTTTCTAGTTAAACATTTCCAATTTCATGCAAGCGTAAATAGGTGTGTGATTTTAATTTCAAGCAAAAGAGTGGATTTATTTGATTAAATAGTTACATCTTTTCCTTTTCAAAAAAATATTTAATCAAGTAGTTTAAGACACATTTCTTTCTTTAGTCAAAGTTAGAATAGGACCATCAAACACCCCCATAAGCAGACTTTTAGATCTACCATCCTATACCTTACTGCAAACAGCTTTGGACACTAGAATTGGTTGATAAGACATCAATTGAGAATTTATTAAATGAGGATTTAAATGACACTCATCATTTTTTTCACCATTTCTGGGGACACAAGGTGTTCGTAAGGTAATAATTTTTGGTCTAGAGTAAATAAAAAATATTTTTTTTTGTAAAAACCATAAAATTCCAAAACGATTCAAGAAATTGATGTACCATCCTAGAGACTCTAAAGAATGATTCATCCCAAAATTTCCACCAAGAACACGAGTTAAAACTCCTTCAACATCTCTGATTAGTGAACATGAAGTTATAAGTGAAACATATCTGCAAGAATCTTTAAAAACTTAGATAGAAACTAGGCCATTGCCACAAGCAAGCCCCATATGACAAATTCCTTAGGAACAATCTCTTATAGGAAGACATTATTTAGAAATTTCCAAGGACATAGAAGAAGTATTTCAAAAATCCATAGCTGAATAAAATTTTGATAACTTTGAAAAACCCATAACTAGTGCCACAAATTTCAGTGGGAAGATCATCCCAACTTTGAAACATCATAAAAAGAAGAAAATATGACTCTCCAACAAAATCAACAACTTGCACAATTAGGAAGTACTTTTTCCTTTCCTATTTTTATATATCCTAATGATCAAACTCCTATGCAAAATATTTCATCAACTAATCTACCAAATTTTTGGGGAAAATTTTTAGAAGATCTTGATCAATTCATATTTGAGTTTAAGGTGCTATGTCAAACCTATGATCACAAAATAGATAGCTAGAAATTAAAACTATTTCCCTCTACAATTAAAGATGAAGCTATGAGATGGTTTATGGGTTTACCTATTGATTCTATTAGAACATGGGATGACATGGAGATATAATTTTTGAATAAGTATCAAGATTACTGCTGAGTGTGAGAAAGAAAAGAGGATTTCTTCAAAATAAAACAAAATGAGGATGAATATTTAGAGGATTATTTGGATAGATTCATGTTCACTCATAAAAGAAGCAATTATCCAATCACTGAAGAAGTTTAGAAATTGGTTTTCTTAAAAGGGTTGGACAAAGATACTAGAGATGCCTTAAATCTGATGAGAAGTGGAGATATAAATAAGTTAGATTTTGATCAAATTTTTGAGATTTATACCAACTATTCTTGAACAAAACTTGGAATTAGGAAAGGAAGTTTTGGGAAATCTAATGGATTGGGTAAGCTAATAGAAGAATTTATCAATTTAAAGATGGATATTTTGGTTACACTAAATAGTACTTTATATGGCCTTCAAGCTAAGGCAAATGCAATAGAACCCTTAGTAATCTACTATGCTAAGTGCAGACAAAAACATGCCCTTAAAGACTACCCTCTAGCTAAAACCAATGTTTCATCATGTGGGATATGTGATGCAATAGATCATGATACCAAACATTACACCCTTCTATCTATTTTAAAAAATCAAATGAAAATACAAGTCCAATCTACTAAAGAAGTAAATTATATCCAGAGACAAAACTTTGCCCCACAAAACTAGGCTCAAGGATAGTTTAATGCAAGAAACCTAGTTAATCCATGGATGGCACTATGTAATGTTTTAGTTCCTTCACCTTTTTGGAATCAACCCCAAATTCCATTAATCCAAAATCCATGGGCAAGACAAGATTAGATGCCAACACCCCCATGGATGGTGCCACAACAACAACAATAATGGGTATCACAATAGCAATGGATGCCACAATCATATCAACAATGGAATAAATAGTGAAACCCACAACAATAATTCACCCAACTAAGAAGATCATTTCAACAACAAACTATAATGCCACCCCCAGTTATTCAACAATAAGGACAAATCAATCAACCCTCAATACCTACATAACCAATAGCAAATACAAAAAATAAACAACCAAAACCTATTTATGTAAATGAACAAGAAGAGAAAATAAATGTTAGAGCTATTGATTATTTAGACATAAATTTAAGATCAGGGAAAACTATACAAAAACCTCTAGTTCTCATTTATGAGATACCTAATAAAAATGACAAAATAGAATCATCTCAATTAAACACTAGAAAAGCTAAAATCAAAATGAGCCTCGAAGCAAACAAAGAAAACACTAATACACCATTAGTTCCTTTTCCTAAAAGATTCAATGAAATTGATACTAAACTAGAATCAAACTTGGTCCATGAGTTGCAAAAGATCAATATTGAGGTACCCCTACTACAAGATAGTAGGGATATACCTGAATTGAAAAAGATCATCAGAAACCTTTGTATCAAGACACCTGGGAGGAAAGAAAAATATCTAAGAACCATTCATGTTGATGGAAAAGTTGATGATTTATTAGCAAGAAAATTGTTAGTTCCAAAATATGTAGATCTAGAAAGCCTAGTGATCACATTAACAATTAGAGGTACAGAAATTCCTAACATCTTGGTAGATCTAGGAGTAGCAATTAATATTATGAAAATTGATACTCTCCATACATTATCTCTTATGAGAATGTAACCCACAACTACCATTCTTTAAATGATAGACTAATCTGTAACTACACCTAAAGGGACTATAGAAAATGTTGAAGTACTAATAGAGTCTTGGGAATATCCAGTAGATTTCATGGTCTTTCAACCTAAAACAAAGAATTTAAGATATCCCATAATCCTAGGTAGACTATGGTTGGATACTATAGTAGTAATAATTTATTTCAGGTTAGGAGACATGACCATTTCTAATGGGTTAAAATCCAAATGCATTTTTTTGTATCCTCCCACAAAACCCTCAACAAATCACATACAAGAACTTTGGGTGGATGAATCTAACAACACATAAAACAACATTTCCTCCTTAGCTATGATCATAGTTAAAAAACACTTAGAAGAATTTAATGGAGACATATACCCAAAATCTATAGACTCTTCTAGTCTGAAATCTATAGACTCTACTAGTCTAAAAGTTATAGACTCTACCAGTCTAGAATCTATGGACTTTGCCAGTCTAGAAACTATAGGCTGCCTCAATTTAGGATTCTTGGGTCAGACATAATATTATGAAACCTCCACTCCTACTTATTCTAGTATTTTCTCATCACATGATCATGGATTGATTTGGGAAAGTGTGTGGAAATTGGCAGAACAAGAGAAAACTTATTTCTTAGATGCATTTCATTATTCTTTAGCAAGACTGATTCCTCCTAGAAAAGAGTTTGTTGATAATTTAACCATGTTTCATAAGATACTTCCTCATCCATATCCTCTAAACTCAGTGATTAGTGAATTCAAGCAAATAAAATCTAACTACCCAGGTACAAAACTAATCATGGTATCACCTAGAAAGATTTTTAACATCACTAGTTGGTTAACAAATGAAAAGGAAGATCAACTCCTTGAAGTACTGGAAAGACATACCAAGGATTTTTCTTGTGATTATAATAGAATGAAGGGAATTCACCCCAGCATATGTACTCATCACATTTACATAGAATTTGTTAAACCAATCAAACAACCATCAAGAATAATAAACCCAACATTAAAGGAGATAGTCAAAACAAAGATCCAAAAATTAATGGAAGTTGGGTTTATTTACCCCATCTCAAATAGCCAGTGGGTTTCACCCTTGGTAATTATGCCCATAGAAAATGGAAAATTAAGGGTATGTGTAGATTATAGAGAATTGAACAAAGCAACATTAAGAGATTATTTTCCTACCTTTCATTCATCATGTTCTTGACAACTTGGTAGGAAAGAGATATTTTTCTTTCTTGGATAGGTTTAGTGGGTATAACCAGATAATGGGAGCAATTGAAGATCAAGATAAAACCATATTTACCTACCCTTAGGGAACTTTTGCTGACCGATTAATCCCATTTGGAGTCTATAATGCTCTAAAAACCTTTTAAAGAGTTGTTTTGGTAATATTCTTTGACCTTATAAATGATTATGTTAAAGTATATATGGATGATTTCACCATTCATGATGGAAATTATAAAGAAGCTCTTAACAACTTGGAAAGAGTATTGATCAGATGTGAAGAACATCAATTATCTTTGAGCCATGAGAAATGCTTATTGATGATGGATGAAGGAATAGTGTTGAGACACCATATTTCTGTAAAAGGCATTTAGGTAGATCCAAAGAAGGTTGAGATAATCTCCAACTTACCCATTCTACAAACACAAATTGAAATTAAGAGTTTTTTAGGATATTTTGGTTATTACAGATGCTTCATAGATAATTTTAGCCAAATAGTTGGCCCTATGTTTGCCTTGCTTACAAAATATATTACATTCAAATGGAGTGATAGTTGTTAGTAGGCCTTTGAGACCATCAAAGCTAAACTCATTTCTACTCTAGTATTGAGAGGAATAGATTGAACTCAACCATTCCATATATACACATATGTTTCCAATATAGCCATAGGAGTAGTCCTTAGACAAAAGGATGAAGAGGATAACATGTATGCTATATATTATATTATAAAAAACATGACACCTACTAAAATAAATACACCACAACTAAGAGGGAATTCCTAGCTATAGTCTATATAATTAACAAATTCAAACACTACATAACAAACTACAAGTTATTTGTCTATACAAACCATTTAGCTATTAGATATCTTACCAACAAACCAATTTTGGGAGGTAGGATTATTAAATAGTTTTTGCTCCTAGAAGAATTTGATATTACTATTATAGATAAACTAGGGAAGTCTAATGTGGTTGCTTATTTCTTGTCAAGAATGAACACTACAGGTGAAGAAGAACCAGTGAAAGATGAGTTTTCAGATGAACAACTATTTTCTATTTCATCAAAATGTTCATGGTTTGTTGATATATCCAATTACCTCACCATAGGGAAGTTTCCTCTACAATTTTCACAAAAAGAAAAGAAATGTTTAATCAAAGAAAGATCTTTTAAATAGATTAATGGAATGTTATTTAAACTTGGACCTAACCATGTGTTTCACAAGTGTGTGAAAAAAGTTAAAGCTTATGATAACATTAGATCTTGTCATGATGAACTAGGAGGAGGTCATTACCTAGCTCAAAGAACCATACAAAAAATCCTTAGATTAGGATACTATTGGCCTCACCTTCATCAGCAAGTAAAAAGCTATGTCAAACATTGTGATTCTTGTCAAAGAATTGGACAACCTACTCTTTCAATAGAGACACCTCTACACCCTCATCCTTAATTGGTTTTAGAACCATTTGAGAAATGGAGAATTAGTTTTATAGGTCCTATAGATCCTTCTTTCAGAGTAAAATAATATATCCTAGTATGTACAAACTATGTGACCAAGTGGGTAGAAGTGGAAGTATGAACTCTTACAAGAGAAGAGATGGTAGTTGACTTTTTATATTTCAAAATCATGCAAATATTTGGTTCTCCAAGGGAGATAGTCTCAGATCAAGGACCATAGTCCATATCAAACATGATAAATCACTTCATGCAAGTATATCAAACTTAACACAAAAAAACATCTCCATACCATCCATAGGCTAATGGGCAAGTTGAAGTCACCAATAGAGAATTAGAAACCATTTTAACCAAGGTTATTAATTCCAGTAGAAAGGATTTGGTAGATAAGGTACCAGAAGCTATTTGGGCCTATAATACTACTTGGAAAACAATAACTAGATTTTCACCTTATGAATTGGTTTATGGTAAGAAGCCCTTATTCTATATTGAGTTTGAATTACAAAATTTGAAAAAAGATGTAGAAGTAGGGATTGAATTAGAAGAAATATAGAAAAAAATACTCTTACATTTTAATCAACTTGACAAGATGAGGATGGAAGCATTACAAAGAACTGAATTGGTATAACATCAAAGAAAAGTTTGGCATGATTCATAAATCAAGCAAAAAAAAGTTTCAAAAAGGAGATTGGGAATTTTTGTTTGATTCCAAATTTCAATATTTTAAAGGAAAACTACAAACGAGGTGGTTGGGACCTTATCAGATTGCGGAGGTCTTTGAAAATGGTTCTATTAAGCTAATACCTATTGATGATAGTAGAAGAGCTCTGTTAGTCAATGGACATAGATTGAAGCTTTATCATAAATCCCTCAATAAAGAATAATTTGTTCAAAAGATAAAAGATCAAGTAGACTTTCTGGAGGACTACTTCTTCTAGAGAAACTACTTCAAATCAAGTAGCTATTCTAGAGGGCTCTACTTCTTCCAGAGAACCTACTCCTTGATGATCTTACACACACACACACACACACACACACACACACACACACACACACACACACACACACACACACACACACACACACACACACACACACACACACATATATATGTAGTGAAAATCCTTCTAGGGACACTATCGACAATGCATGCCCAGAAAACTAGCAATGGGTGGCCAAAGGGAAAAAACAAAATTTATAAAAAAAATAGAGAATCTCATTATGTCATTATGATTAGTCATGTTGACTAACCCATGTAAACTTATTTGTGCAAGACAAATGGTGAGTAAAGGATACATCTAAGGTCAAAGTAAGTGAGACATATATTTTATTTATCTATGTTTAGTTAACTAGTTATCTTTGATTTAATTAAGACTTATTCTATGGAGATGACCCAAACATGAAGCTTATGAAACAAAATGACAAGACGCATACCATAATGAATAAACATGTAAATAAGCTGCCAAAGGTGTATGGATAAGTGTGCAGCTTTGATACAATCAATCACATCATTAATAATGATAATTATGGGACGTAATAAAATGGTTTTTTAAATGAAGTGATAAATCATTGTCACCATAAAAGTGCCACATCATCATTTCATTCAATTTATAATAATGTACAAAATATCTGGCACACTGTGTAGAAACATGTGGCACTTAACTATATCAAGTCATCATATCAAAATATAGACTCATGCAGCTGTGGAGTTTCATACGAACCATTTCATTTCTATAGGCTTCAATAGAAGCTAGCTTATAGATCCTTAGTGATTGTTGCCTATAAATCCTCAATGACTATTGCTTATTTATTTCAAAAAAATACCAATCTAAACCCGAATCAATGTTAAAGGAATAGAGTTGTCTATAAATCTAAATAGAAATGGGACAAAAAATGAGATTAGAGCCAAAGAATGCAATAAAGTTTCACAAAGACAAAGCTTCTATGGCAGTGTTTAGAGCAAATGGTTGGCTACCTTTCATTGAAAAGTTCCAAGATTTTGATGAAAGAATGGTAACATAATTCATCATTAATCTCACCCCTAAGTTTTTAGTTGTGAAAGGTATTGTTATTCTTGTTTCAACTCAAATTATAAGCCAAATCATACAAGTTCTAGAAGTAAGAATGAGATATATAGGTATAATTTCATTTAATGATTTAATTAGTCAATTTAATAGTAATGAGTAGACTAGGACTTTGTGCTTAATATATTCCAAGGGAAAATCAAAAGGGATTAGTAGAAATTCACTTCCTAAACCCTGGAAATCTGTAGCCAAGTGGGTACTCAAGTATATCATTTGTGAGGGGTAACACAGTGTTCTAAGAGGAAATGCCATGAAAATGTTAATACACCTTAAGCATGGGAGACAAAAATCTTAGTACAAGATTAACCTCCATAATTTTTATATGGTGCCCTTTAAATTATGACTATAACTCCGAATGCTACTCTTAGGCATCATGGCCTTATTCACCTAATTATCCAACATCACTTCCTTCAGCAAGGATAAGAGGTCTAGGAGGAATTTTAGAATAGTGTAACACAACAAATTTCAAATTTGAATACACAAGAGACCTCAAATTTACCATAGGAACATTCATATCCACCTACTGCATCAATTGAGAAAACAAATCCAAAGAAGAAATCACAGACTGTAGTCTCAACAGAAATCCCTTCTTATTCTTCTTTAAGAAGAATCATAAGGTCTCAAATCCCTAAAGTTTCAAGGTCCCCACAAGAACCTCATGAATCTATAGTACCACCAAGTCCCTTGTCAAGAATAATAAAATTGAGATGAAAGGTTGTTCCAAAACTTGAGAAGATTGAGAGTTTGATGGTTGAGAAGGAAAGACAACTAAGTGTAGCTCAAAGAGTGACAAAAAGAAGGAGAAGGCTAATTCTGATAGTTGAAGATGAATAAAAGGTTGTAGATATTTTATATAATCTTAAAATGGTATCTCATTCCTCCATACATCAAAATATTCTTAAAACTATAGATGTTGAAGAAAATACTTTTGAAAGGAACTCTCCAATTATAATGGAGGATCCAATCCTAGAAGAAGAGCCAAATATGGCAAAGGAATCAAATATGGTAGAACAACCACCTGTTTCAATTGAGACTACAATAAATAAAGGGAAAATTATATGTACAAATGATAAATTTGAGTCATCTAATCTAAATGATCCTATTATGTATTTAACCTTACAGATTTCTCAAGCTCAAGTTAGAGCAACAACAAACAATTGACATTGCTGACCCGATCAGTCAGTTGTAAAATAAGGATCATCTCAACTTATTGTTGGTTCAAAAATTAGACACAACATCTACCAATTATGTATTATAAGTTCACGTATTATAGGAAACAATAAAGGAAAATAAAAGTGAACAAATAGACCTCTAGATATATGTTGAAAATTTGAAGAAGGAAAATAGGAGATTGCAGAGTTTGGTAAACTCTTCCAAAGCACCTTTTGATGTTTCACCTCATCCTCCTAAGGTATTTTTTTACCATATTTGTCAAAACATTTATCCATGTATTCCTAATTTGTAAGTTATAAATCAATTTGAAGAAGAATATTCCATACTTAAATAGAAAAATAAAGTTACAACTTCTTCAAATAAACTCTTGAAAAATGAAAAGAAAGAATTAGAAGCTAAGGTTCAAAATTTAGAATAAAAATTATAGGATGCGTGCAAATTACGGGAATATATTTTGGCATGTACGAATCCTTCTCCTACATATAGTTTTTTTTCATTTGAATAATTTTATAGATGGTAGCTTCTGAGGATCTCTTGTCATCTTTCTTACAAGATTTTACATCTAACAACATTTTTAGAAATTTTCTATTGCACTGAACTTGATGAATAAGATTTGATTTGTGATTTTTATTTGTATGATTTTATCCTAAGAGACCATGATCACAATAATTTATTGATAAACCTTTATGTAGGAGAAGTTCAGCTGAGGCTATTACATTCTACATTCAAAAATCAACTAGCATTGAAAACAAGATTTGAGGACTATACAAATCATGTTAAGACTATGGGATTATGTGTTAGACAAGACTTTCCTATTCCCAAATTGATCAAATAGAATTTTAATTGTGCTTGTTTAGGTGATGAGATTAAAATGCATTATTTACAAGCTTTATATGATTGTGTTGTTTCTTTTGACTTATTTTCAAGACAAATTTTTGATTTAGTGGTGACTGCAAGTGTAAATAGATGGGAATAACTTTTAGTGCCTCTTAAAAGATGAGAGGTCATAATCCAAATAACTTGAGATGGTGTATGAGGAGAGATTCCTCAATTTTGGAAATCTTAATAAAGGTAATAATCTTTGGGGGAGAATATAAATGGATTGGCATGAGATATAAACCCCCTTTGTTGATCATACGTATTCCAGGATGGCATAGTTGGGCTCCACAATCAGAGGAGCAAGTCAATATATGGAAATGAATTATTCAAGAACATTAGGGGTTTACAAGCAATTCAGACAAGCATATAATAGATGAATTTTATGAATATGATTTGAGTTAGAGTGTGGAATGTAGATGCCAGAGCTACAAATGCAATGAATGTTTATAATGGGACTTGAAAAAGGTAAAGCATGGGGGAGATGATGAGATTATAAAATGGCTCATTATTGACATGTTATTTCCCTCAATTCATCTCTCTAAGGATATTATCCTATGCAAATCATAGATTGTTAGACAGCTATTACATGAAAAGTAGATATTTGTCTTGTTTATATAAAACCAAAGACTAAACCTTTACTTTGTCATTAATGTCTAATACATAGCATTTTTTAGTGATTTTTGTTGTGAATAATGATCAAGAAGAAGACACAAGTGATATATAGTGAAAGTTTAAATTTGGTCTCCATCTAGTAGAACTATAGACTCTACAGGCTTACTTCTATAGACTCTGTAGACTTATTTTTATGGACTCTGTAGGCTTGTTTCTAAGGACTCTATAGGCTTGTTTCTATAGAATCTATAGTATTTTTTCTATGGACTCTATAGGCTTATTTATATGAATTTTGTAGGCTCATTCCTACTAACTCTACAGGGTCAATTCTATGGATTATGTAAGGATGAAGCTACAAATGGGGATGATGGTGGCTAGAGAAGATAAGATGAGAGAGAATCATTCTAGTTGGAGTCAAATGAGGAAAATACCCACGTACTTTTTTGTAGGATTTGATTTTGATAAAGTTGTATATATTTGTATCTTAGGACTATTATAGGATAGTATATCTATTTCATCATAATAATTAGATCTCTTAGAAATCCAATCTCCTGTCTTTGGATGAGTAGATCAATGAAGAAATCCTATTTATTTGCATCCTATTTTGAGTTGATTGTATTAGTATAAATTGTAAGACTTTTATCATTGAAAGCTATCAGATAATAGATAATAGAAGAAAGATATGTATAAGTATATTATAGGTTTAGATAGATTGTAATCATTCTAGTTTTATGAATTATCACTTTAGTTTCCAGCATTGATTAATCTTTGTTCCCGAATCTAAGAGGAGCAAGGGCCCACTCTCCATGGAACTAGGAATTGTGTATGGAATTTATGTCATGTTATATTAAATTTTTGATATAACTAATTAGAATCTTGCTAATGTTTGCATTCATTCATAAAAAATTAAAACAAATTCATAGTTAAAAAGGCATTTCCTTATTCCAAAATCATTTCCTTTCTAAGCAAAGTTTGTTTTATTTTACAGCAAATGTGTGAAGAAAGCTTCCTTTTCTAGTTAAACATTTCTATTTTCATGCAAGAGTAAATAGGAGTGTGATTTTACTTTCAAGTAAAAGAGTGGATTTATTTTATTAAATAGTTACATCTTTTCCTTTTCAACAAAATAGTAAATCAAGTAGTTTAAGACACATTTCTTTCTTTATTCAAAGTTAGAATAGGACCATCAAACATCCCCATAAGTAGACTTCTAGATCTACCATCCTATACCTTACTGCAGACAACTTTGGACACTAACCCTAGTTGATAAGACATTAATTAAACATTATTTAAATGAGGAGTTAAATGTCACTCATCAATTATACTATAGCTATTCACCCTCAACCTCTTAAGGCCAGTCAAGTGCTGTATCTTTAAAGTTTATAGTTGGTAGGGTACACTCTTATTATCAAGAGTCTATGTCCCTATATTTTTTATATACCAAATTATTTAGCATAAAATACTAGTGAATGATAAAATATATCCACTTCTTATTTTTATATTGAATATATTTCAAGTTTTCCATTAATATTCTTGAATATATGTTCACCTTTTAATATATTCAAAAACTATTAATTTGTAAAGAGCCATTGAATCACCACAACCTGTAACTAAAGTATTATGCACTATATGTACAATGATTAACCAAGCAATATCATATAATATGATGGTATGGACATGATACCAAGGCAAACCCATGAAAATATCCCTTTGTCAGAAAAAGTAGACACTATATATCTTTATCACATTAGATAAGATTATGTTATGGAGTTAGACCCTTATCTAAAAGATGAACATTTATTCAAGAAAATTAATGAAATAATTAAAATATGTTCAATATAGTAACAAGAAGTGGATATATTTTATCATTTATATATACCAATATACAAAGGAGATACTTGTTCAATGCCAATACCTGCCCCTTTTTATTTGATCTGATTAGGCCCAAATGACTATATTATACTTAGTCTCCCTTGGCCTCCTAAGGTTAGTCAAGTGTCATCTCTCTATAGTTTATAGTTGTTAGGGTCCATACCATAGTTGGTCGAGCCACATGACATAAATTTCATCACCATATATATTCTTATCTAGTTGGGAGGGGAGATGAATGGATAAAAAATAGGTCATAATGACCAAACAATCACTACTCTCTCGCCCCCTTGGATATCACTAGTTGTAGTTGAGAGGACCCTACCCTTATATAAATATGGGTCATTTGTGAATGTTTAGATGGTTGGTTGAATCTTTGATGGTTTTAGGAAGGATTTGTTTATTTTTCAAATGCCCTTACCCCTATAGTTCCCTAAATTTGTGACTCAAATACCATACCCATATTAATATAGGGCCCCTATCTCGCATGATTAGATATAAGAACCCCATCCCCTCTCTGATGAGGATTTCTAGTTAGCCCTATATATCTATATAATAGGTTAGAGGAGAATATGTTTGATTAGAGCCAAAGAAATTATATATATGATAGGTTTGGTCTCTTTCCCCCCTTGCCCCTAACTCCCTACCAAAGAGAAGAGAGAAGAATCATCATTTATGAGGGTGCCTATAAATATATGGGATTACTCAATGATCAATAGGTGTAGGTGTGTTATATCATAGAATAACCCTTGGGAAGATACCAATACCTCCTTACCTATGGTGTCTATATGTCTATAGATGGGATTTGGGGTGGAAAGTGATAGTGATACATAACCATTAAAGTTATCATCATCAATAGGGTGTAAATAATTAATTTCAGGTCTAACATATAGATATAAATAGGCACCAATTCTTGGTTGATCATTATCTATATATGGGGATGACTATTTATCTAATCTATAGTTATGGCCCCTTTTATATATGAGGAGAGGATATATATCAAGAAACCTAATAACCTACTCTATATAGATAGCTAGGGGAGGCACTCCCCATCCCTATATCTATTTGGGAATGGTATAACTAACACACATTTGGGATCCCTTACTAACCAATAGGTATCAATGTTTGTTTCAAGTGTGAAATATCTATAAATTTTGTGTCATAATCCATTATGATTCTTTCAATCCTTCCCCTCTCTTCACCTTCTTTAATCCATCCTCATTCTTCACCATTTGTTATAAGGGTGATCCTTGAGCCAACATATTTAGAAAAACTAAATTTGGTGAGTTGTATGATGGGAAACTATCTCCTCTGGTTTAGTATCTAGAATAAGTATAATATCTATCTCATTCTTAACTCCCAACTAAATATAGTTGTGATGGTGTAAGATAGTTCAAGTGTGGGGGAGTTCCTCATATCTATTAAGGGAGAGGGATGAGTTGAGTTGAATCTATTGACATATAGAACTATCCACTACATGGTATGTTATTATTTATCTAATATATAAGTTTCCTACTATTAGATCATTCTATTTTATCCATAAATAGATACTTTGGTGAATAGGTAAAGTTAAAGACTCTAGTCTAGAATGCTCATGTCTCATTAGGATTCGATCACATATATCTTTGATTCATATAAATCAATTGATAAAATCCCATCTTTCTATTAGAGTGGATAAATAGAGACTTACTCTATAGATATATATGTATTACATATATTAACATAGATCTATGTTAGTGGATCCCTATATTTTATAAGGGGGAGTGGTCACGAATGGATATGTGTGTGTGGATGTGTTGTATTACCTATATAATATATATCAAATATCATATCCTATATTCCATATTATTGGTTAAATATTTTGTCTATCAGCATATTGGTAAACAAAATAGGTCTTATCAACCAAAGTAAGAATATTAGTCATCCTAATGTGTAAGTTTATCACATCAGAAGGAGACTGCTCTCTCCTCTCATCAAGGGGAGGTCCCCTGTGGATATGCTATATATATATATATATATATATATATATATATATATATATGTATAAACAAAAAATAATACTCAAGGGTAGGACAAGTCATCCATCTATCTTTCTTTAGAGATAATGTATACAAAAAAAAGGAAAAAATCAAGAGAATAAAAGACAACACTCCTCTTCTTTTAGAAGAAATATTCAACCAACCATAAGAATACTCCTAGAAATAAAAGCAGAATGTAACTGAGAGTAAGGTAACTAGCAAATCAAGACAGAACACAAAGTCTCTACCTAAAATGCTCAAGAGTAATATATGAAGGGCAATGAAAGCTCAAAGTCCTTTACACAATAATGAAAAAGAAAACACACTGAAGGTAGCTATGGGGGCACAAATTCTCTCCATAATTGATTCTTTAGGACACCTTCCTGACAGTTTTACTAATCCTGCTTATTAAATCAATGGAACAAAAAATAAATCAAGGAAATAGACATAAGAATAGTTTCCTCAACAATAAAAGATATCACAGCACAAAGTCTGAAAAAGTCCCTTGCTTTCTTATTCCATTAATAGAATATGATCAACAGACTGAGCACAAAGTCTCAATGATGCCTCTCAATTTAGGCAGAGTTTCGTTTAGATTGTTAAAAAAAAGATGATTTTACAATGAAATAAAGTTCCTTATATAGCCACTTCAAGAAGGACTCAGGAATAGTAATACATCATGATGCATTGGGAAATGTTATGAAGACAAGTTGAAACTTTGGGGTCTTTTACCCATTTGATCTTTTCAATGTAGATAAGCAAGTCATGTAATTGAAAGATTACAACTTTCAATGTCCACCTGGCGATCTGATCTTATCTTCGTCATTCCTCCTTTCCAGATTAATTGAATCATGCCCTGGATTCATCCATTATTCTATCTTTTCTCACTTTCAACTAGTTTTGTTCTTGAGTTCTAGGAATGCATTTGAGTCTATAAATTCAAAGGATCAACAGCTATTTCACTGTCTTTAAAATTGACGTTTACATGCCCATCAATGTGATCTCAACGACTACTTCACTACCCTAAATTTTATGTCCTTATGAAAATCATCGCTTGGTCTTATTTTGGATTTCAACTTTTCCATTTTGGGCCTTAACAAGTGATCCTTGAATGGGTCAGAAAGGATCCTTTACTTTGGCCGCTGAGAGTCCCCCGCAAGGGCACCTACCCTTCGGGGTCCTTCGGCAGCCCTTTGCCTTGGCAGTCCCCATGGACAAATATTTCCCTGGGCTTGTTATCATGAAGTTCCCCATAGACTATCCTTCAGACAAATTCCCATGGACATTTATCCCATAGGAGTTCCCGCAGACAATTTGCCTGGGGAAAATTCTCGCGGACAAAAAGTCTGGGGAAAATTCCTGTGGACAAAAGTCCACAGAATTATTTGTTTCAGCAAACCTTTGAACAAGTCTTCAAATCTTTTGAGCCTGCAACAACTTCAAGAATTCTTTCAAACTTTTTTTCCAAAGGAATTCCTTTAGACAAAAGTCTAAAAGAGTTAAGTGTTAAGCTAATTTTCAAATGCCTTAAACAAATCTAAAGAAATTTAATTAACTATTTCTTTGAAAATAACCCTTTCAAAGGGTGTTTTGGTCAATTAAGTGTCCTCCACAAGGGCACTTGTCCTTAAGGAAGTATACTTTTGCATCGAACCTTGGCAATGAACCATTTGATGAACTTTGATGTTGAACCAATCAGTTGAACCAAAAATGGTTCAAGCTGATGGTTCAATGAATGAAACAAACCAATGAACTTGCCTTTGAACCAACAAGAACTTTGACATTGAACCAAAAGATTGAACCAATCTATTGAACCAGTTCAATGGTTTAATGAAGCACACCGAGCCCCTTTGAACCAAAAGTCGATGAACTATCCAATGAGTCAAGTGATTGAACCAATCATTGAACAAAGACGTTGAACCAAGTTTTGGTTCAACGGTTTAAATAAAGCTTTGAAAAATGTCTTTGAACCTGCTATTGAACCTGTAGACATTGAACCAAAGGGTGAACTAAAGGAATGAACCAACTATCTAAAATAAAGAGTTAAACCACTTGGTTGAACCAAGCCATTGAACTATTCCTTTGGTTGAACCTGCCATTAAACCTTGAACCCATTGAAGTCTCTTTTTTGCACTCAAATGCTTGCCAATGAATATTTTCAACTAAACCAAAGCTCTGAACCAATTCTATAAAATGAATAAGTGTTGACTGAAACCACCTACAGAAGCCTTTGAACCTGTATAAATGAACCTGCCTATAGAATCTGAAGATACAAAGTCCATAGAAATCAACATGTAAAATACATTGAACTTGACTTGTAAAGTATGTAAATTTTTTGAGAAGCTTTGAAAATGAGGATTCTGAATGTCTAAGACAAATTTTGAAAATGGAAGATACAATTTTGGTCTATATGACCAAAATAGTTTAGATGTTGTCCCAAAAATGACTATTGCTTTTGGGGGACAACAACTGGCTCTAGTTGGGGAACTTCTATTAATTACAAAATGAATTGAAAGGAGTATAATCCACAATCTCCAATGTCTTCAAGTGTACCATTAGGCTTCAGAGTCATGTTACCGAAAAATGAAAGGCTCCAAAAATGGAAACAAACAAAACAAAGTAGAATTGAAAACTATATAAATATACATATATATAAATGGAATGATCTAATACTTCAAGATTTGAAGTATTTCAGATGATGATTTATGGGAGACAATGAAAATAATGTTCTATCCTAGTAAACTAGCAAGGAAATGTTTTGTCCCTAGAAATGATGATGGGCAAATGGAGTTCTCCATGAGGAAACTAATTTTCTACATCTTCTTGTTGACTCTTTCTTCTTCTTGCCCCATGGTAGGATGTGTTCTTCAAAATGGAAAACATAACTCCTTAATTTCTTGGTGACAGATTCCTTTGCCTAATTTTTATTTATGGCAGTGTGATCCACCATCATAACTTGTTCTACTAGTTTAGTCCAACACATGATTGGATCATCCAAGTCAAACTCTTGATAGACTATTAGATTATCATCTCCTTTGATGTGAAGGAGTTTGACTTCTTCATCTTGAGCAATCTTAAATTTAGGTAACATAGAGTCACCTCTAGATGTGTTGTTGGTGTTTCAAACTTGAAAATTACATGAAGGAAGAATATCTATTTGAAGAGATATCAACATAGTCTCAACTCTATCATTGGTGGAAGAATTGATGTCATCATCAGAAGCTGATCTCTTCTCAGATTTCTCTTCATTAGAGATGAAAGATTCTTCCTTGTTTATATTGTGCTCTACCAATTCTCTTGAAGTCTTGTTTGGATCAATTCTTGGATTATCAGCTATAGGACTTTCATTTGTAGGAACATGAGCATCCTCTATGGTAAAGAAATAATTACCCCTACCTAAAGATTCAAACATAATTTGTGCTGCGGGGGATGATGTTTGGGTAACCACATATTTTGCCTCCTTTTTAGGGAGCAATCTTTTCATCATGCCTTAGACAGGGATCCTTGCCTCAGATAGATCCATGTTTAGTTCTCCTCCCACATCCTTGTAGAAATTTCATCCAAGCAAAATGCCATAAGATGTTGGGATGTCAGCCACTAATATAGTCATTTTAATCCTCTTATCTGGAAAGGTTACAAATGTAAACTAAGCATATTTGATTTACCCCAACAATGGTACTTGCTTTTTCTCCATGGAGAAACATCTCCCAAACATCTTGGTCAATGTGAGACCAAGAAACTTAGAGACTTTAATAGGCATGACATTGTTAGATGCACCTGAGTCTATTATATAGTTACTCAACTTGTGACCATTGATTAATAGGGAAACATAGAAGGGTTCTATTTTTCTAGGAGCAGTTGGAGGAGTAATGATCAAATTATTTAGAATAGGTGCATTCTTTAGAGAATCAAGAATGAATTTTTTTTCCTTTTGTCTTATCAAGATGGTTTGATTTTTAACATATTGAACCAACTTATTTAGTTGATCTCGATTAGACTGCAAGTATTCAAATTTAGACATCTATATTTTTGTCTTTTTGACATGATCAATTATGTCAAATGGCTGAATCGAGCTAGGTACAGAGAAAGGTACTTAAACTTTATAAATTTTTGGAGGGATGGGAGGTGGGCTAGTTTACAAATTAGAAATAGAAGGGGAAGGCATAATGGATGTATTTACCTTTTGAGTGATTATTAGATATTTTGGCTAAAAAGGTAGTTCCACGCTTGACAATTGTGACTGCTAGCTATGATTGCTCTTTTGTCTTTACTTTATCAGCTTGTTGGACTAATTGGTTCTTAGACTTGGTAAACACTGCATATGATCCATTTGAATCTTCTCCTTTGCTTCTAGGTTCATCCTGGTAATTCAAGAAACTAATGTGGGAGTCACCAGCTGATTCTTCTTGAATTTCTTCAATGATATCAGCATCATTTTCTTTATTTAATTTAGGTTGATAAGAGATTTTGATTCTACTTCAAGATATCCCATTACTAAATTATTTGGAGGAGCTTCCAGGGCAAGTTTTCCTTGTGGGGGAGGAAGGAAATTTTGTTGTCCTTGGTTTTTGGCAACATTGCCCTGATATGACTGATTTGGGAATGTCCTTCTATATGTAGGAGTAGAAGACATTCCTTGAGCCATTTGCTTTTTGAGAGAAACTCATTTGCTAATTTCTACACCATTGGATTTTTGGTGCTTGAAGATGCAAATTTAGAGGATGATGAAGCTATATTTCTATTTGGATCTCTTCTTATCTTCCCTACTAAGATGAGATCATCTTCTACTTCAGTGGCCAAAAGTTGAGCTATAACAAGGTCTATTTGGCTAGCATGTCTCAAGAGGAAACTGACTTTAGGTAGCTGAGAATTAATGAAAAAGCATTTGAGATTCTCAATTATAGGTCTAGTAATTATAGGGATTCTATTTCTCAATTTATCAAATTTAGCTATGAATTCTCTCATAGGCTCATGTGGCTCTTTCTTCATCTGTGTAAGTTGAGCCAAAAGTGTATGTGCATCTTCTGTAGGTTTGAATTTGGCTTCAAACTTAGCTTTAAGGGTATTCTAATTAGTCAAAGATCGAGCCTGTAAATGGTAAAACCAATTTGTAGCAGGACCTTGTAATGTTTCAACAAAAAGCTTGACTACTACATCTTTAAACTCTACCCTGATTACTCCACAAGCTATACTGAATGCTACAATGTGTTCATCAAGATGAACTTTGCCATCACCATAGAATTTAGGGAAATTCTTCCTAGAACTACATGGAAGTTTATGTAGAGGAGTAAGATTGAGAGGGCCAAAAGCATTACCCTAGGGACCTTGAACTGCCATTATAGGATACTAAAAAGGGGGGATAACAAATCTCAAAGGGGTAATTATAGGCATAGCTTTATCAATAGTAGAAGTAGATACTTTGTCTAGTAATGGAAATTTGGCTTTAGTAGGAGGGAGGCTCTTGGTTCATTAGAGATGAGATGGTGAAGGAAATAGATCAAAATCACTTTTTTGTACCATCTCGAACACAAGATCAATGATACCTTCAGCCCTTTGGCTTCGTGTATACCTTGAATCTACCAAATTGTGAAACAAAAATGGAAAATATTTGACTTTGCTTCAGTTAAAGCTTGGGCTTTAAACTATGCATTCTTTCCTAGTTGGTGTGGAGGTGAATGGAATGGATAGACTATAAATGGATAATGGGTATTTCCCCAATGGAGTCGTCAAAAATTATTGGTTAAATATTTTGTCTATCAGTGTACTGGTAAACAAAATAGGTCTTATTAGCCAAAATAAGAAGATTAGTCATCCTAATGTGTAAGTTTATCACATCAAAAGGAGACTGCTCTCTCCTCTCATCAAGGGGAGGTTCCCTGTGGATATGTTATGTATATGTATAAATAGAAAATAATAATCTAGGGTAGGACAAGTCATCCATCTCTCTTTCTTTAGAGATGATGTATACAAAACAAAGGAAAAACTCAAGAGAATGACAGATAAGACTCCTCTTCTTTTAGAAGAACTATTCAGCCAACAACAAGAATACTCCTAGAAATAAAAGTAGAATGTAACTAAGAGTATGGTAACCAACAAATCAAGATAGAACACAAAGTCTACTTGAAATGCTCAAGAGTAATATATGAAGGGAAATGAAAGATCAAAGTCTTTTCAAAGTCCTTTACATAGCAATGAAAAAGAAAACACACTGAAGGAAGCTATGGGGGCACATAGTCTCTCCACAATTGATTCTTTAGGACACCTTCCTAACTAATTTTACTTATCTTGATTATTAAATCAATGGAACAGAAAATAAATCAAAGAAATATACATAAGAATAGTTTCCTCAACAATAAAACATATCATAGCACAATGTCTAAAAAAGTCCCTTGCTTTCTTATTCCATTAACAAAATATGATCAATAGACTGAGCACAAAGTCTCAATGATGCCTCTCAATTTGGGCAGAGTTTCATTCAGATTGTCAAAAAAAGATGATTTTACAATGAAATAAAGTTCCTTATAAAGCCACTTCAAGGACTCGGGAACAGTAATACATCATGATGCATTGAAAAATGTTATGAAGACAAGCTAGAACTTTTGGGCCTTTTACCCATTTGATCTTTTCAATGTAGATAAGCAAGTCATGCAATTGAAAGATTACAACTTTCAATGTCCACTTGGCAGTCTGATCTTGTCTTCATCATTCCTCCTTTCTAGATTAATTGAATAGGGCCCTGGATTCATCCATTATTCTATCTTTCCTCACTTTTAGCTGGTTTTGTTCTGGAATTCTAGGAATGCATTTGAGTCTGTAAATTCAAAGGATGAATGGCTATTTTACTGTCTTTAAAATTGATGTTTACATGCCTGTGAATGTGATCTCAATAGCTAGTTCACGATCTTGAATTTGACATCTTTGGGAGCATCACCCATTGGTCTTATTTTGGCTTTTGACTTTGGCCTTTTGGGCCTTAAGAAGTGATACTTGAATGGGTCAAAAAGGACCCTTTACTTTGGCCACCAAGAATTCCTCACAAGGGCACCTGCGCTTTGGGGTCCTTCGGCAGCCCTTTGCCTTGGCAGTCCCCGCAGACAAATATTTCCCTAGGCTTATTATCATGAAAATCCCTATAGACTATCCTTCAGACAAATTCCCATGGACATTTGTCCTGTGGGAGTTCTTGTGGACAATTTTCTCAAGGAAAATTCTCGCGGACAAAAACTCTGGGGAAAATTCATGTGGACAAAAGTCCATAGAATTATTTGTTTCAGCAAATCTTTGAACAAGTCTTCAAATCTTTTGAGCCCACAACCACTTCAAGAATACTTTGAATTTTTATCCAAAGGAATTCCTTCAGACAAAAGTCCAAAAGAGTTAAGTGTTAAGCCAATTTTCAAATGCCTTAAACAAATCTGAAGAAATTTACTTAATTATTTCTTGGAAAATAACCCTTCTAAAGGGTGTTTTGGTTGATTAAGTGTCCTCCACAAGGGAACTTGTCCTTAAGGAAGTTTCCTTTTGCATTGAATCACCCTTTGAACCTTGGTGATGAACCATTTGATGAAATTTGACACTGAACCAAAAATGGTTCAAGCCGATGGTTCAATGAATGAAACAAGCTGATGAACTTGCCTTTGAACCAACATGAACTTTGATGTTGAACCAATCTATTAAACTAGTTCAATGGTTTAATGAAGTGCACTGAGCCCCTTTGAACCAAAAGTTGATGAACCATCCAATGAGTCAAGTGATTGAACCAATCATTGAACAAAGACGTTGAACCAAGTTTTGGTTCAACGGTTCAAAAAAATATTTGAAAAATGTCTTTGAACCTACTATTGAACTTGTAGATGTTAAACTAAAGGGTGAACTAAAAGAATGAACCAACTATGTGAAATAAAGAGTTGAACCACTTGGTTGAACCAAGCCATTGAACTGTTCCCTTAGTTGAACTTGTCATTGAACCTTGAACCTGTTGAGCCTTTGAACCAAAATGGTTAAATGGTTCAATGGTTCAAGTCTCTTTTTTACACTCAGATGCTTGCCAATGAAGATTTTCAACTGAACCAAAGCTCTGAACCAATTTTGGAAAATGACTAAGTGTTTACTAAAACCACCTGCAGAAGCCTTTGAACTTGTATAAATGAACCTGCCTATAGAATCGAAGATACAAAGTCCATAGAAATCAACATGTAAAATACATTGAACTTGACTTGCAAAGTCTGTAGATTTTTTGAGAAGCTTTGAAAATGAGGAATCTGAATGTCTAAGACAAATTTTGAAAATGGAAGATACAATTTTGGTCTATATGACCAAAATAGTTCAATTGTTGTCCCAAAAATGACTGTTGTATTTGGGGCACAACACATATCATACCCTTTATTTTGATGGAATGGGGTGTGAGGAGTGGGATGGGAGTTCTTCATTTGTCACATATAAATGGGTCATTATGTAGTAAGGAAAGAAGCCCATATATATAGATAGTAAGGCATGTTAAGGATGTGCCTTGATGGTCATGTACTATACTTTCCTTGATGGGCATGAACATGACATGCCAAGAAGGGAGTGAATAAGACTAGTTGAGAATCTCATATTACATATATAATCTATGCTTATAGGTTTTAATGTCATAGATTAAATTTTAGTAGCATCTACCAATTTCGCATATCCTTATTCTCAAAGAATGAGATCATGAGATAAAATCATCTCATCAATTTCATTTCCATTATAAATTTATTATTTGTATATTCATTCAATGGTGGGACACCCTATCTTAATTCCTTCTCTCTCTCTCTCAAAATATTTAGTCTTAATGAGATTTAGAATCATTATATTCTTTATGGAATTTTTATGCGATATTATTATCCATTTTTGTTTTATTTGGACTAATTAAACTGTTGATAGTGATTGACTCTTCCTTACTTTTATGGATAATATTATCCATAACTCTTTATTGAGATCCATGTGCTAGCACATGATGATCTACTATACTATTAGTTTCGATAATAAAATATCTTTTGAGTTATAACATAGAACACATTACATAAAAATAATCATCTTAAAAAGAAGCATGCATAATGATATGCACATTTTTTAAGGAACTTGCTACCCATAGGGTTCTAATATGAGAAAGACTAACATACATCTAATGATACAATTTCATAAATTAAACTTTATTTCAAATTGATTTGTGTTCCCATCCTACACCATAAAATATCCCTTTTCATCTTTAATACCTATTAATCATATTTCCATTCCATAAGTACAGCCTATGAAATAACTAGAAATAAAAATAAATTAAAAATCTAATTTTACCATTATTTTATTCTTTTAATATTTGTCCCATTTGGTTGAGATGTAAGAATTTCAACCTTCACAATAACAAGACCAAAACATATTTCCTTAGCTCTTGACCATGCCCCATTCTTATTTAATGCTAATTAATACTCATGTTCTAAAATATTCACTATTTTGGAATAAATTACAATTAGATATTTATTCTTATCCAATGTTAAGCACCCTTACATGTGGAACACAAGAAAATGAATCAATTCATTCAGAACTAGAAAGATATTAAAGGTTATCCCTCTCTCGACAACATGTTATATAGTTTTGAGTATCAATAAACCCCTATCTTGTTGGTCTAGTGCCATTATATAAAATTTACCTCAACCTACTCACATATCTATCTCTCTATTTATATTAGGCTAGGTTCATCAAAGACCTATCTATACTATATATGGCTTACCCCTACCACCTAACTTGACTCCCTTACACTCCTACTAGAAGAAATTGATATATTTGTGTGTGTGTGTGTGTGTGTGTGTGTGTGTGTGTGTGTGTGTGTGTGTGTGTGTGTGTGTGTGTGTGTGTGTGTGTGTGTGTGTGTGTGTGTGTGTGTGTGTGTTTGTGGCGGTTCACCCAATAGAATTTAAGTCTTATATCTCTTATTTTCACTTTATTTAATTATGGATAATAAATTCCATACAATATAGAATGAGTGATGTGATCATACCATTGTTTTGATTTAGCTTGTGTTTGGTTCACTTGTTTGATAGGGATATGTGGATCAACCTCTATGATTATCTAATTAAGACATTAGCCTCTCACCATTTTATCTTTTTTTATTTCAATTTAATAGTATTAAAACTTATCCATCCACTTGAATTTGCATTCCCATAGCTTGTTCTATCCAAAACATACGCTTCACTACATGATCTGTCACTATGGTGTGGACTATGTTACAAAAAATGTAATTCCTATATTTTTTAATGGCCTTGACTAAGGCATGTGCCTTTTTTTCTAGTGTTGAATACTTTAATTGTTTGTCTTTTAGATCTTTTCTCATGAATACAATGGATGTTTTTCTTCATCACCCCTCCATGTTAATACAACTACTATGATGTGATAAGCGGGGCTCAAGGACTTGCAAAAAGGCATAGTGTTGACTCGTATGACCTATGAGTTAGACCCAAGACCAAAAATGTGTAATGGAGGAGAGAGGAAGTAAAAATAAGAATAAAAAAATTATATTATGAGGTCCCCAAAGTTATAAAATACAAGAAGAGGTCAAATAGGAAGAATAAGATGTCATGGGACCACATAAAGAAAGAATAGAGGGAAGATTACAAACAATGTGTCAATAAATTCCTAAATCAAGGTGGTGAGCCACATATATATAATACAATTCTAAAATTTATTATAATAATAAGTAATGTACCAAAATTATGTGTCTATAATGTGTTACCTCATTTTATTTAATTATAAAATTAATTAATCAGGGTAATAATTATTTTATGCATGTATTTATACTATTTGAATTTTTATGGATATTTATATTACACTATTATCAATGTTATTCCATTTTTTCATAATACAATTCCATATAATACATAGTGAGAGACTCTATTTTAATTTGGGTTAATCTGTCTGTCTTTCCTCTCTATCATATTTTTAGTCAATAGAGGTAGGTCATGCATGCCAACTTAACCAAAGTTTAAATTCAATCATCTATAAATAAATAAGTAATTAGGTCCATTTTAAAATCAAGTACTTATCGATTCTTACCTAAGACACTTTTTGAACGCTTTGTAAGCATTGTTACTATATTGCATTTTCTATAAACCATCATATAATTTCTCTCTAAATTTTAAGGGGTTTGAGAAATTAGAAGGGTAAGCACTAACCTTAATAACCTTATCTACATAGACCCAAAACTAAACTCTTATTAATTTTAGTTCTGTAATATTTTCTTATTTTAGAGAAACAAAAGTTGAAGTGGTTAAATTCAAGAGAGAGGGGAAATATGTAAATCAGGGGACCAATTTACAACCATGACATTGCTCCACTTTGGACTCAAATTTGGTTGAAAAAAAGTTTTGACCTTCATATATCAACATGAAAATTTAAAAATTACTCAAAAAAATTGATTCACTAGAATGAAAATATTCTAAAAAGTTAAAATCCCTCTATCTCTGTCTACATCTAACATTTCTTCAACTTTTATTATTTATCCACAATGTGATCCTATGCCTGCCATATGTGGAATCTATGAGGGGAAACTATAGGTACCTTTTAAAATAATATCTTTAAATATATACCATGGCCATATTATTGTTTTTATAAAGGAGGAATCCATCAGATACCTTTCCCATGAAGAATAAGTCCCAAAGTAGGTTGATGTAAGGCATCACTTCAGGATTTGTGTTGTAAAATGTAATTATTGATGCTTTGAGAGTATCAAGTATTCCAATAATTATTTTTATTTATATATTAATTTATTATCACATGAGTGGGCACAAATATTCTCCACAATGTCCCATAGATTTGTGTAATTTGCATATTTATCATCGAACATAGTCGAGTCAAAGCTTGTATCCATATACTCAGTTAAATCCCTAATGGAAAATTTTGATGACAACTAAGCTCACCTTTATTCTCTAGATGATGGATCCATTTCTTATTTATAGATTACTTGTGCAATTAACATTATAATTCAACTAATATTTTATTGGAAACAATTCATAGGCAAACATAGAAAACTAGGGCTTTTAGCTTTTCCTAAAATGCAAGTTCACTTAGGCTATTTGATAATCAATAAGTGAGATGTCTATTTATAATTTGATAATATAAATTAGATACATATAATTTAATTATATATCATGTGACATTAATTTCCAACATCTTCAGTTTAATTTTTTTCATTTAATTCAAATTTTGCAACTTATTTTGGTGGGTGTCCCACATATACTTCTAATGTATTGAAAAAATGCCACACTGTCATCCCTAAAAAAGTGTCACTCGATCATTAGTTTTGCGTAAATTCAATTTTTCCACATGACATGATCTCTAAATTCAAGTATCATAACTTTGCTCAATATATAAGTCAAATCACACAACACCCTAGATATGCAAAATACAAAGACTTGTGACTTTTTCATGTTGAAATTTTTGACAAAATACTCCTTTTCTATTTTTTGGAAATGCATGAGGATAAAAGTATCAAATAAAAAAAACATGGGAAGGCCAAAACACATGAAGATCAAAACATTTAGGATTTTTAGATTATGATTGTCTTCTAAATTTAAAGAAAACACGCATACATGTAACAACTTCAGAAGACATTAATATTTTAGTCTGAATAAATCACATAAAGTGAAAAAAACTTGACATAGATTAGTACACTTAACAATAACCATCAACATGGGAATTAAGAAATTTTAAACCTAAAATTTTACTCTAAGTATCCACTTGATCACTAATGATAGGATTTTCAAATAAGAAACTAGGATTTCAAACAATAATAGGCCCCTATTAAAAAAAAACTGAGAGTGGGGGGTGTTAAATACAACAAGTATTTACAAGATATATATGTAAGCTCCTTCATAAGTGTAGTAATAGATCAACTCAATGTGTGTCTAAAATGTAGGTTCAAATCCTAGTTAAGTTGATCATGGTAATTTAATATAGATTTATTTGTATATATAATTCTATCTAAAATATAATTCACAAGAGGTCAACCATATGATAATGTGATAAGTGAAATTCAAGGTCCTTGAAATCAACAAAATCATGAGGGACAAGATCAATAGGTCACCTATTATGTCCAAGACATAATTAGTA
>JARHVA010004204.1:42500-322500 GCA_037957365.1 Torreya grandis
TTGTTGAATATAGGGGTATTAACTATAAATGTTCTACCTATTTTCAATGGAATGAGTGTACATGACCTCTAACTTATATTATTTCAAATGCCTCACAATATAATAAAGATTATTAGGTTTGCTCTTGCATAAATAGCTTTTCTAGCACATAGTAAGGGAATTTGAGAGATGAGACAAAAAATATTTCAATCTTGATCATTGTGAATTGCTATCACTCTAGAGTGCACCCTATTTGAAGATATGAAAGTACACCTTTTCTCCAGCTGATACAATTGGAACTTCTTAAAGTGTGGGTGACTTTGTGTTGAGAAGAACCTCTAGAGAGGGCTGGTTCCCTTAAGATTTTTCAATTAAAAGTAATTTACTATGATTTTGGGGGATGAAAATGGAGAAATAAACTAAAATGGAAAATATTGTCTAAATGGGGTGATGCACTTGAATGATTGATATTATTTAAAAGATTTATAGAATTTAGTAAGACACATATGAATCTGAAAGAAAACTTTGAATTTAAATCTAAACATAAGTGTTTCAAAAGAAGGCCTGAAAGAAGCTTACAGAGCAAATTCTATTCCTAGCTCTTCAAATGACCTGTAGAGGATGAGATTTTTTCAGTAGGTGAGGAAAGGACCTCAAAAAAGGGGATATATATCTCACTTATATTTCTACTAAAAAATTAAAAAATACAATCTATTCTGATCTTAAAAAAACCTATGCAAAAAATGTTCTTTATGGAATAATATTTTAGTTTAATTAAAATTTGAAATTTTTTTAGGTTTATTCAAGATGATTTTATGGAAACAAAATCAACTTTTTGTAAAACTAGTTTTTTGAGGGTTTAGGCAGGCTTTGAAGCTAAATTTTCAAAATGATGGTTTATGAAGTAAAAACATTAAAATATAATTTTTTGTATTTATGTGTATAAAAATCACCCAAAAAATGTCCATGAAAATATTGGGTTCCCATTCAAAATATATAAAAAGTTGCCATGTGGAGAGATCTACCTATGGGGTTTTAACTACATTCTAAGTTGCCTACACTCTTAATGATTGTTTATAAATAAAAACCACTAAAATTTTATAAATTATTAATTAATTATAATTAAATATGAGTACTAGAAATATACTAATAGATTTAATCAAAAATCCACATGTGTTGAAAGATATGAGCATCTGAACAGGAGGTTAAGAAGGGTGTTTAGAACTAAAAAAATGAAATTTTCACCAACATAAAAATAAATATTAAAATTATTCCCAATGAATAAAAATATCATCATGGGTTTTTTACCATGATATCAAAACATTTTGAAAGCACATTTTTCTTGAAATGTCAAAAAACCCCTTTTTGGCCTTTATGCCTGTTTGCTTGCAAAAGCCTATATGAGCATGGTCTTTTAAAAATTATAGTTTTTAAACTCTTTAAAGGTATTATTATGATTTAAAAACATCAACCCATAATTTTAAAACTTTTACTAGACTTAGAAATCTCTGTGGCACTCCAACATAATGTCTGCTTTAATGGTGATCTCTAATGGACATGCTGAGGACTATTACAAAACAATGAGTATCTCCACTCATAAAATGGCCATGAATTTTTTTAATAATTTTATCCAAATCATGATGATATTGTGTAAATTTTTTTATCTCCCACCTATAGCTCCCAAAAAGTTTAATTTTCTATCAAAATTGATCTTTGTGCATGGATTGTCTGCATATTTGAACTTGACAATGTTCTTTTGAAATGATAATGACCCATTTACAATCCATTTTTTGATGTTTTTGACCAAATTTAATTATTTTTAGGCCAAATTTCCTATATTTAAAGGGATATTGGATAATTTATTGAAAGTTTTATAATTTGGCCTTGACAGGTCAAATTACTAACATGTATACTTAATAATCTCAATAGGCCCTAATTTATTTAATATAGTATTTAATATAATTTAAGAGCCTTGGTATTTTATGTTTAATTATGGCCATATACATGTGATGATATAAAATAATTTTAGATCTCTTCCACACACTATTGGAAATAGTATACATATAACATGTTATATTGGACATTAATGGGGGAATAGAAGAATTGGGTCATTTCATGAGGTCTGCATGGTGGAATTTCATGGTGGAAAAATAGGCATCTAAAATATATAAAATCATGTATAAATTATGACCATCCTTTACTCCTAGAGTTGTTGCTTCAGATTATATGGGATAATTTCACCTAGGTCTAGCTTATTATTTTAATTTATGACTATGGACAATAGGGGTACCTAGATGTTTTTCACATGATAAGTATTGGAGGCCCCATATGATATATTCATGAATATAATTTAATACCTAATTCCTCATCTAAATTTTTTAATGGTGTAGGCTTAAATATCACTTTTGTTGACCAAATAATCTGTCATATGCTCAACCCTTCAACACCTCAATTAGGTCATTTTTTACAGCCATTCTAGGGTAACTTCCTTGTTATTCATGAAAATATCACATTATCTTTGAGAAAACTCTCATTCAAAATATTGTGTAGGAAGTATATATAAATAAGTGCCTTTGGTTTTGCTAAAACATAGTGTAGACAAACCTTTTGCATCATGATAACCATTATTATACTCATCCTCATCATATGCACCATACTCATAATCAAATATAGTGTGGTATTCATCTATCATGTAGACTCGAGCATTAAAATGCTCATATTAAATAATATGGGGTGTGAAGGTGGTGTCTCTAAACTCTTGAGGAGGGATAGAGGAAAAAGACATTGCCATTTTGGATATATTACATCCTTAATGATAAACTAGTTTTTATTTCAAGGAATTTGATGATCATATGTGAAAATTCAATTCACTTAGTCTTCTTTTAAATTTTAAAACATTCTCAGCTCTTTAATATGAAAAATCACTAGTAATGGCAATCATTTGTGAACAATCTTGTTTATATTAAATTTTGCATGCATTTCCTTTTTAATTAAAATATCAAAAAAGGAAAGTTTGTCACATCATGCCATCTTAAAAAATAAACTAAGTAATAGAAAATGATGGTATTTACTACATATATTTTAAAATTCCCATTACAATTTGGATTTTATAGAATCTATGACCTTAATTTCAAAAAAATAATCTTAGGCATCCACTTGTAGAAATCCCATAGACTTATGGTCACAAAGTGAAATACTCAATATGATACAAAATTTCCTCTCCACGTATGTGTTATATAATCAATTTAGATTTATGTCTATTGAGATTTGAATATTTGTCACATTTTGACTTTATCATGTCCAATTGAAGTGAGACATATGTTCTTCTATGATTGGGTGAGAGTATTAGAGTCATGGACTGTCTTAGAGTCTCCAAATTATCTTTTTCACTATGTAAATGTGTTGATTTATTAATTCCATTTAGTAGTTCCACCTATCATAATCTAAAAATATTTTTTACATCAAATATCCATGTGGCAAAATCATGTAATATAAATTGGAATGTGGATTCAAATTCCTTATCACTTTATTTTTAGCATTATTCACTAAGATTAAGACATGTGGTGGTCATTGATTACTACACAATCATGGACTCATGGAGTTCATGGGGTGTCCTGTGATCAATTGAGAAGTATATGGATGTGTTGAAATATTATTTTCATATTATTTTCCTTTGGCATCCATCATTTACCATTTTTAAAATATTGTGTCCCTATTGGGTTGTGTGGATACATTAAGTTTTATAATAAAATGTATAATTGTATGCATTCATCCCTCTACCTACAAATAATAGGCAAACAATTCATAATTAAATTCACAAATTCAATCGCATAAGCATATAATATAAAAATATAAGTGACATAAAATGAGACATGTGGATCCCATCTAACAATAATACTCTCATTGAGTCATGGAGTTCCAAAGTTCTACAGTGGTCATAGTGACATTTGTGGATACCTTAAGTTATCAATTATACTTGATATTTTCATGAATATATTACTTGAACATAATAAACTAACCAACATGTGATCATAATATATAAATAAACAATAATATCTATGTGATCACCAAATAATTGGTATTGCAAACTAAGACACACGGCTTCCCAAAGGAGTCATAAAGTAATAGATATCCAAAGTGTGAATAAACTTATAGATGTAAAGTGATCTTGTAGATGTGTTTTTATTCATTTTTGTGTGTTTGCACACATGTACATATAAATATACACATGTACACACACACACACAATGTGTGTATACATATGTAGATGTATATGTACATGCACATGATCATGCATACACACACATATACCCATTTTTAAATTAATATAAAAACTTATTTTTAAGATTCATCCTTGTCTCAATTATGTCCAAAATATGAATATAATCATAAGGTATAAAAGGATAAATCAAAATTTTCCCTTCAATAAATTTCATATAGTTTCTACCATTCATTCAATACTTAGTTGCATCAAAATTTGAGTTTAAACGATCACACACTTAGTCTTTCATGTACCCTCATGAACCCATTTAAAACACTTGGTATTTTTACATATCCTAAGGTTATAATTAATGTATTAATCTCCCTCATAACCAATTACCACACATAAGCTTCCATGAATAAGTCAACCTGATCACACTTTATAAATGTTTGTGTACATATACATATATTATGTATCTATCTATATGTATATGTATATGTACATGTACACACACACAATATATATATATATATATATATATATATATATATATATATATGTATATGTATATGTATATGTATATGTATACATATACATAACATACACACACATTTATAAAGTATGATCGGGCCCATTTATTCATGTAATTTTATGTGTGGCAGTGGATTATGAGGGTTATTAATACATGAACTATAGCTTTAGGATATGTGCAACTACCAATTGTTTTAAAGGGGTTGAGGAGGGTACATGAAAAACCAAGTGTGTGATCATGTAAACTCAAAAGTTTTTGCAACTAAGTCTTGAATGAATGGTGAAAAACCCATGAAATTGATTGAAGGAAAATTTTTAATTTCTTTATTTTTTGCCTTATGATTTGATTAATAATTTAGACATAATTGAGATAAGTACAAATATTAAACATAGGTTTGTATCTCAATTTTAGGAGTATCTATTTCTTCTTAAAAAGATGGTGGCTTTGTAGAGAAAACATTGTTAAGTGTTTAAAACTTGATATTTTTAAATTTTAATCTTCAATAAAATAATAAATTCATACAATAAAATATTTTATTCCCAATAAAGATCTAATAATTAGTTTCAGTTTCACCACACAATGTATTGAGTATTAACATATATGAAGACTCATAAGTGTGCGAAGTGGTTTATTTACCTCACCTTGAAGTCTTTTCAAATGGATTAAGAGGAATCAATTGATCTGAAATTTTTGATGGGTTATTTACCTTTTTATGTCTATTTTTGGGATGGTTAGGGGTGAGAGCTTGGGCATTGCTTTATTGTCAGCCAAGTGTCTATAGCCATGATAGAATTACCTTGGGGTCCACTATAGACCTTTATCCATTATCATCCAAGTGTCCATATCCTCAAAGAGGTTTTTCTCATTTTAATTACCTCACCTTCAATGCTCTTCATATGGATTAATAGAAATCAATTGATCCAAACTTTCTAAAGGGTTTTTTTTACCTTTTTATGTATATTTTGGGGATGGCTAGGGGTGAGAGCTTGGGAATTTTTTTGTTTCCATCCAAGTTTCTATATCCATGATAGAGTTACATTGGATCAACTCTATAAGTTTTTGCATTATTATCCAAGTGTTCATAGCTTAGATGAGGTTGTTCTAATCACTCTTTTAGAGGAAAACTTTGGAATTTTGCATAATCTCCTCTTTTTTTATTTTTCTCTTTCCTTTTTTTTAATATATATTCTCTTGAATATCTTAAAGGTTTAGAAAACAATGTATCTAGGTATAGGTATTTTCATAAAATTCCAATCTAAAGTGATACTTGTTTTGCTTATTTATCCTTAAATGTAATATTTAATTGAAAGTGTAGTCATGACTCTTTTCTAATGAAAATTTTTCTCAATTCATATGAAAGTTTTAAATTAAACTTTTAGTTCTTATTGACAATAAAAATCAATCAAACATGATATTGAAATTTTGAAAAAAAAGAAATATTTTTTTATAAATTTTATCATTTTCACTATGAATCTAGCTCTCCCAACCATTTAAATGCGACTGGGTTATTCAATTGGATGAATTAGCTAGTGTGGACAAAATGGAATCCATCAAGTGATTTAATCTTTTAGGAATGGATGTCTGGTAAGATGTTCTCAGTTTCTCTATTTTATGTCTTAAATAATTTATTATTTCACTAAGGCCTAACAAAAACAAATCATTCCTTGAAAACAATTAAAAAACATCTAAACTATGAAATTAAACACAACTGAAAGTAATCTAATCAAACTAATCTAATCATAAACTATTACTAAACTAAAATTCACATTCATTTTTAAAGAAATGGATGACACCTCCAATAAATAATGATTTAACTATGATTTATTTACTTTGAATGATATATCATTCCCTTGTAAATCTTATAGTTTGAAGGCATTGTTTCCCAATATCTCAAAGATTTGATATGCACTAATCCATAACAAATCTATTTTTTCATGTTAAAATTTTTTGTCATTCACTTTTCCCTATAGTAAAAATAAATCCAAAATTCTAAAATAATTTACCTTTTCCCTCTTTTCAAACCATCTCTTTACTATGTCTTTATGTTTGGTAAAATTATGTAGGGATTCATCTCATGTATCTTCATTTTGAAGAATGTTGAGCAATATTAATTGCAATCTAGCATCTCATCCCATGTACTTCTACAAAAATTGATAAGTGGGAAGATTATATGTAATGAGTAATATTATATCTTATCCATAAAATATAAAAAATGGAGAAGATTTTAACACTTGTTTGTATCTATCTCTATCAACCCATAATGCATACTTCAATACTAAATATCAATTTTTGGTTTCATTGCATTAGA
This sequence comes from Torreya grandis, assembly GCA_037957365.1. NCBI lineage: Eukaryota > Viridiplantae > Streptophyta > Pinopsida > Cupressales > Taxaceae > Torreya > Torreya grandis. Next base: position 49,521 of record JARHVA010004204.1, read on the forward strand.
TTTATTAATGACATCAATGACATCATTTTTTGTGTGTTCAACCACTCCATTCCATTAGGGGTAATAGTTTGATGAAAAATTTAGAATAATATTATTCTCATGTGCACACTCTACAAATTCTATGGATTGAAACACATGTCCATTATCACAAACCAAGGAAAATGGTGTGTCAAACTTTGTAATAATGTTCTCTTCAAATATTTTTTTTTTACTTTTTTCAATATGTTTTTATTTTTTGAAACTACTTCAGTCCACTATGTATAATAATTTGTCCCTGTCAACACAAACTTATGTCCCTTCATAGAGTTAGGATTGATAACTCTAATGAAATCTAGTCCCCATTTGGTAAAAGGTCTACTTTCAATTACCTATTGTAATGGAATATCTATGTGTTTTTCTCTTTTATCAAATTTATGACATTCATGGAAAGTCCTTACATGGTTATGATCATATTTAAATATTGCAAGCTAATAATATCCTAATTTGAGAATATTATGTATTGTTGTATTATCAAAAAGGTGATCACTTCCCAATTTTTTATGGAATGTGCTCATAATTTCCTTGGCTTCTTCCCTAATCATGCATATAGGATAAATATATTTATCATTTTGTGATACAAAACTCTTTATTTAACATATATTAAGCATTACTCCTATTTATCTAAAACTGCTCCTATCTATATCTATCTAATGATGTGATGCCTTAGACAATGACCCTATCTATATGATATGATAGGGATCCTAAGATATAGATAGGTTCCCTATCCCCTATATAAATATGGATGGTATAGTGACAATTAAAACTAACCTCTCCTATATATTTATATGGAAAGTAACCCCTAGATATAGATAGGGGCCCTATCCCTATCCTTATATATATAGAGGGGGAGGGGAAGGGAGAGGGGGAGGAGGAAGGGGAGGGTGTGGCTATAGTGAGAGATCCAAAATATATTCAAGTTCTTCCCCACTATGTGATCACATAATGAATTCTTTGGAACTTGACCCCATGCCACAATGGTTACCCTTTCTCTAGCTATATATGTGTTTAGGGGCTTATCCTCTCTTTATATAGATGGGTTGAGCTGACTACAAAGAACATTACCAACTACCTACTATATATAGTTAGCGTGGATAAATATTATAGTCCATCATAAGAGAATTATATATGTAGGGGTGTAAGAGTTAAATAGATAAGGTCACCCACCCATATCTCTATATATTATTGAGTTAGACCTATGGGCCTTTAGGCACTCCTATGACCCTATCTATTATGTATATTTCTTAACCAACATGAGAGTATTATATATTATACATAGGGGACTAACCACCCCATATAGATAGAGGGCCCATCTCCATATATATATAAGGGGGCGAGGGAGGGGTGGTTGGGGGATCAAGAGGCCAAATGGCTATATAAAATTATCCCCCTAGAAATAGAGATAAAGACATAGGTAAAATAGATATATAGGCCACCCTAGATAAATAATATATATAGGGAGATTCCCCTTATAGTTATAGGTCTTACTCTAGATAGAACATAAGATAAAGCTAGATAGAGTTGATGCGATCCTTCCAAATTTTATAAAGGAGATATAAATAAAGTGGTTAATAAATATCCATAGTCTTTTAGGGATTAAGAAAGAAATGAGATCACTTTTATTTACTATATAGAGAGACATAAAAATATGACCCTATATATAAACATGGTGATAGGACAGATATATGATGCTCTCTCCCAATGAAGGAAGGGTCCCACCTATATCTATATAGGCCAAAGATCCCAAAAACTATATATGGCCCCTTTTTATATGTTATCTCCCTATATCCATATGGAGGACCCATATCCTTATACTAGAGAGGGGGACCTCAAGTAATAAATCAATTTAGTATCTTACTAGTTTGGTTGATGACCATGTATGAATAGGGCCCAAATTCCAAATAGATATATAGTGTTCTCCCTCAACCTCCACCCCATATAGAGATAGGGACCCTTGCCATATGGGTATATAGGGAAAGCCTTAGATATATATTTGGTTGAGTGCCTCTATCTCCAACATTATATGGGCCAAGCTTATCCTTCAACCAGATATGTATGAAATATAGGGCCTTGTATGAGTTATAGAGCACATAGAACTAGAAAAAAACTATTATTTACACATCTTAAACTCATTTAAATACATCTCAATGATGGTTTGATGTGTTTTCTAACTCCCTTTTGTTTTTTATTTCAATCTATAAGCAATCATGCATTGATAAAGGTGTTAAACCAATAGACCTAAAGGCATGGTTCCTATGTCTTGACTCTAAATTGGAGTTATGATACACTTGGTCATACTTAATGGTATGTAATTCATCTCTTAGATCCCTTAGATCATTTGTGTTAGCTTGGGTAATCCACTTCTCTTTTATGAACATATAGTCCTCTATTAAGCACCTAGGCATGTTTGCAAATGGATATTAGACATAAAGGCCCCTATAGGTGAACATTATGTAACTCTTTTATACCTAAAGATCCCTATCCCTTTTTATAAATATATATAATGTGCATACCTGTTCTAATATATTGTATATAGGGTTGGAAAAACACTTTTAGGCCTAATCTATACCCTACACACCTTGCATGTGATAAATAGTATATCATTTGGGTTTTTATTTGACTTAGAGAGACCATTAAGACCATTTCAAGGCCCAAATACCTCATTTAGAAGCATTTTAGGTTGAAATTTCTTTATTGGGTCTTCATCAAGGTTTTGAGAGGGTTTTGGTAGCCTACCACCTTAATTATGGTTCATATTGTATAGGCCTAAAAAACAAAAAAAAAATCCATGGATGTCAATCCCATAGAACTCTTAAAATATCTTGAATATATCCTAGTCCTTTTTAGATTGTTTAGTGAGTATCATGTGAAAGTTGGTGGCCTTCTAGCTTTTTTTCTAGGCATTCTATATAGGCTATACTATTAAGGATTGTTCACATATATGGGTTCATTATTTCAACTATTTAATTAATTAATATTAAGTGAATAGAGGTCCCAAACTCCCCTTAAGATAATTAATCTTGAGTCATCTTACCATGTGAGATATGAGTGTTTGAGTTGACAACTCAAGATGGCAGACTAAGGTACTGTAGCTTGAGAGTGGTGATAGTAGTAAAATCACTATTTCCTTATATTCATCTATTCCAAATGTCTTATTTAGGACACACACACACACACACACACACACACACACACACACACACACACACACACACACACACACACACACACACACACACACACATGAAAGAATGAGCAAGAGATACATAAGATCCATAGATCAATCCAGGAGAAAGAACCCACAACAAATAACCCACAAATATTTCAAAGAATAAAATAAATTTGTCACACCTAAAAAATAAGTGATAATCCACAAAATTCTCTATGTTCTCTCATTAATCTCTCATTTTTTTCTCATATAATGTAAATTTTTAATAATATAAATTGTTTATTTCATGTTAACAAAATATTTGTAATGATTACAAAATAGAGAAAACAAACTATTTGTTTTCTCATACTACGAACAAATATATTGTTGAGAGATTCTCAACAATAAAATAAATTAACTAAGGTAAATAAAATTAACCCTCGATAATAAATAACTTACCCTATTAACTCTAGGTAAGCTTAAATATGTATTATTCCAACACCCTCCCTTATGCGAAACATAGGGAGAATGACAAACAAAGATGGGTCCTAGCTATAAGGCCTGATAAGGTACCCATGTACAAACTAATCAAAATATATGAAAAATAAAGGAAGGAAGGAATTCATGGGAAATCCACCCCAAGGACAACTTCCTTCAGCCCAATCATCACTCACAACTAAAGATAATGAGGAGAAGCCAAAGGTTTAGTGAAGATGTCTGCAATCTACTCATCTATAGGCACAAACTCCAAAGAATGAACTCCATCTTGAATAAGATGTTGAATGAAGTGCATGTGAATCTCAATGTGTTTTTTCCACTGATACTCAATAGGATTTTGTGAAATAAGAATCACACTTTGGTTATCACACCAAAGAGTATTAAGATCCTACTGTGTGAAGCCAAACTCTCCAAGCAACTGTCGAAGCCAAAGTATCTCCTGACTAGCTTTGATAGCACTTTGATACTTAGCCTTATTAGAGGACAATGCAATAGTAGTCTACTTTTTGCATGCCCAAGCAATTGGACCTAAACCAAGTGTGAAAGCAAATCTACAAGTGGACTTGCGAGTGTCAACATCACCAGCCCAATTAGAGTCAGTGTATCTAACAAGCTGTGTAAAATTCTATGGTGTGTAATGTATACCAAAGTGAGTGGTGCCTTGAATGTAACACAAAATACACTTGGCTACTTGCCAATGACTCTGATGAGGCTCATATGAGAATTGAGAGACAAGGTTCATAGCAAATGTGATGTCAAGATGGGTATGAGTCAGGTATAAAAGACTACCTACAAGTTGCCTATATGAAGTGGAATCAACAAGAGGAGTCATACAAGTGGTAGACAACACAATACCTAACTGATATGGAGTGGGTGTAGGCTTATAATCAGCCATGCCAAATTGATGAAGAAGATCTATCGCATACTCCTATTGTCCAATAGAGATGCCCTCAGAAGATTGAAAAACTTGAAGACCAAGAAAATAATGTAGAAGTCCTAGATTTGTCATATCAAACCTATCTACCAACTTGTCCTTGATGTCATGTATCAAGGAATCTAAACTACCAGTGAGGATGAGATCATCAACATATAAAACCAAAATGACAAGTTCCTCATTGTGATTTAGAATGTATACATTGTGATCTGACTCACAATTAATAAAACTAGAACTCAAAAGAAAACTATCCATCTTCTTGTACCAAGCTCAAGGAGCTTGTTTGAGGCCATAAAGAGAATGACAGAGTTTAAAAACTAATGATGAGTCCTGTAGAAATCCTGGAGGCTGCTCCATATAGATCTCCTCATGGAGATCACCATGCAAGAAAGCACTCTTCACATCCATCTAAAAAATTGACCAAGAATGTGAAGTAGAAAGAGAGAGTACAAGCTGAATAGAATCCATCTTAGCTACAGGGGCAAAGGTCTTAGAGTAATCAACCCATTCAACATGTGAAAAAACCTTAGCTACTAATCTAGCTTTGTACTTATCTACTGATCCATCTGTAACATATTTGGTCCTATAGACCCATTTACATTTTACAAGTTTTCTTCCCTTAAGAAAAGGGACAAGATACCAAGTATCATTCTTCATCAATGAAGAATACTCATCATACATAGCAACATCCCACTCAGGTATACCAATAGCCTCAAAAAACAATATTGGATCATCTATACAAGCTTGTCCCAAAAGTGCAACACTAGATGTCTGTGAGCAACTGTGACGAGAATCAGATGGATCACCAACAAAAGAACCAACTACTTGTAGAGTGCTCTTTGCCCACTTGGGCAAAGGTGGTGAAGAAGATGGCTATGGTGGCTAAACAAGTGCAACATCATCATCATCGACAATAGAAATCAAATCCTCACTATCCTCAATAGAAAAAGAAGGGGGAGAAGAAGAACTAGATGTACACTCTTGTGGAGTGGGTAGCTCATCAACTTGAACAACCCATCAAAAAAACACATCATGTGTGATAGGATCAAAAAGATGGTAGGCTTTTACATCTTCACAATAACCAACAAAAATGAGTGGTTGGCTTTTCTTATCCAATGCTTCACATTTGTCATCAGGAATGAATACCCATGCTTGACTCCCAAAGATGCAAAAATCTGAAATATTAGGCTTGATCCCAGACCAAGCTTCTTCTGGTGTCATATTTTACATAGCTTTGTGAGGCATACAGTTTTAAATGTAGTTTGTACAATTTATAGCTTCAGCCCAATATTGTGGACCCAAATTTTTAGAGTGAATCATACAATTAGCCATCTCTTTCAATGTTCGATTCTTCCTCTCTGCTACACCATTTTGTTGAGGAGTGTGGGGTATAGTGAACTGGTGTTGTATCCCATGCTTAGTACAAAAATCATAGAAAGCATTACTGTCATATTCCCCCCCATTGTAAGTGTGTATCTTCTTAAGAGGAAGAGATGATTGTTTTTCAACAAAGGCTTTAAAAGCCTTAAAAGTCTCAAAAACTTCACTTTTTAACTTGAGAAAATATACCCAAGTTTTATGAGTGAAATCATCAATGAATGTGAGTGCATATTTAGCCCCTGAAAAAGAATGAGTTGGAAAAGTTATCAAATTACTATGAGCCAATCCTAAGGGTGCATTTGCACATGTGGCCTTACCAACTGGAAATGGATCCTGGTGGTGTTTACCAACTAGACAACCAAGACACACCCCATCAATACATGAGACCTTAGGAAGGCCTTTTACAAGATGTTTTGTACTCATTTGTTGTATATATCCATAACTCAAATGTCCCAATATCTCATGCCACAATTTTCTGAGATTATTACCATGTGCTATAAGTGAAGAACCATAAGACATAAAACACTCAAACTTATCAAAAGTATAGAGTCTTACAGTATGGTCTATTGTACTTGTAGCAATTATCTCACTAGGATCATTACATTCTCTTATTACAACATCATGTGAAGTAAACTCCATAATTTTACCAATACCATAATTACATATTTGATATACAGAGAGAAGATTAGAAGAGATTTGGGGTACAAGTAATACATTGTTAAAGCATCCATCTTGTTTACCAACAATACCAGATACCAAAACTCCAATCTGTGAGGAGTTACCCATGACAATATGTGATGTACTACAATCTATAAGAGAAGACAATAGATCCTTCGAATGTGTGAGATGGTGAGAAGCACTTGAGTCAAAAATCCACTGACCATGACATGAAGATATAGCCTTGGCTGAAAGTGCTTTCCCTTTTCTTGCAAAAGTAGAAGGAGATGGAGACATAATGGAAATTCTGTGTTGTCTGACTGTTGCCTCTAATGATTCCATCTTCTTAAAACATCTACTTTCATCATGATTAGGACCACCACAAAAATTACATGGACCAAATGTTTTCTACTTTTTTTAAAGGACTTTTTGGTCTTAGTAGATTTAGAATGATGAGGTGTTTGGGTGGTGGACTCTGGAGGGTTATTTGAAGGTGCTGGATTTTTATTCTTAGGTGAAGGTTTTCCTTTAGAAGAATTAGCAACTAGAGCATGACTAGGACTAGGTACAGCATCTAAGGCCATTAATTTTGTTTGCTCCCTAGTCAATCTTTCACAAAAAACTTCAAAGGAAGGCCATTTGAATTCATCACCTAATGTATCCATCATAGTATAAAAAACAGAGGAAAAACACTATATGGTCCTTTAAACTTCGACAAAATCATGAAAATGCACTCCTGATCACTTTTATCCTTGTCACCAGCTTTCAACTATGACCTTATAAATTTGAATTTTGCCAAGAATTCATCTATTGAAGGGAAATCTGATGGAGAGAGAGTACTCAATTCTGCATCTAATTGCATAATTTTAAACTCATTAACCTTTCCAAATAGGTTTTTAAAATTTTCCCATACCTCTTTTGGCATAGTAGCATCTACAATTTGAAATTGAAGATTATCTGAGACGTTGAGGCAATTCAATCCAAGAGCCTCATCCTGCTTACAACCATATGCATATTTGTCTTTTTTAGTGGTGAATGTTGCAGGTGTCGTTTCAGAAAAAATTCTCCATAAGCCCTTTGATTGAAGGAGTTGTTGCATTTTTAGCTTCCAAACATGGTAATTTGTATAATTTAGAGGTTCAAACAATTGAGATTCCCCTGAGGAAGATGATGAAGTTGACAATAACAATCTAGACATTCATTTTTCCTCAAAAAACACCCCTCCTGTTACAATTTAACGTCTCCCGATGAAAAAAAATTTAGCCTTGGCTTATACAAAATTCAAAAATGGATTTATGCAAAAAAAAATGTAGGGGGATTTTACCCCAATACCTCCTCCCTACAAATTTTTAACAAAATATCTCTAGCCGCTTTAGCAAAGTCAAATTTGAACTTTCAAAGCTAGAGACTTGCATTTAAACCACTAAAAAAATTAAAAAAAATTAATATAAAAAATCCAAATGACTCACACATGTGAGAAAACAGCTTTATAATCTTTGGATTTATCATAAATAAACATTTTTTCCAGCAAGGCGCGGAGTTCAAGAAAAAATTCTGAGAAATTTTGTAAACACAGCCAAGGAAAAACACCTCTTAGCAACTGTAGAATGGCTCCACTGGATCTACTCAGAGGACTATATGTCCTCATCCAAATCTATCCTCATCATGAAATGAAAGATTTGGAAGTCTGCTATCACATGAAATTTTTATATTTTGGTTTAATATATAATAAGGCATTCAAAAATGAGAAATCTTTATGGCTATACAGCAGACAAAAAATAGTTTTTCAATCCCTATTGTAACCTCCCAAAATGCTGTACGGCCTCATCCAAATTTATATGGATATAAATATATAATAGTCATATTTCATTAACAAGCCTCAGATTCCAAAAAATTCAACCATACAATTTGCCACGTCAGAAAAATGAATAGGTACTGCAGTCTGCCAACTGGAACCAATCAACAAGTTTTTGAATGAAAGAGCTATGCATCCTGATCCAAATGAGAAAATTCAAATTGAAATTGATTCCTAACTTGATTTCATACACCCCTATGAAAAACAATCTGATTTTGGAAATATTTACGGTCATTTAATGAGCATAAAGTACAAAATTTTCCAAAAAAACTTGTAAATAAGAACCAGAATTTGAGAGAATTAAAAATATCTATAACACATCAATAAAATAATGTTTCTAAATGTGTTAAGAGATGAAAAATTTTAGGGAAGAGGATATTCATCTAGAACTCCAAGCTTTGATACCATGAAAGAATGAGCAGGAGATACATAGGATCCATAGATCAATCCAGGAGAAAGAACCCACAACAAATAACCTGCAAATATTTTAGAGAATAAAATAAATTTGTCACACCTAAATAATAGGTGATAATCCACAAAATTATCTATGTTCTCTCATTAATCTCTCATTTTTTTTCATATAATGTAAAGTTTTTATAATACAAATAGTTTGTTTCATGTTAACAAACTATTTGTAATGATTACAAAATAGAGAAAACAAACTATTTGTTTTCTCATACTACGAAAAAATATATTGTTGAGAGATTCTCAAAAATAAAATAAATTAACTGAGGTAAATAAAATTAACCCTCGGTAGTAAATAACTTACCCTATTAACTCTAGGTAAGATTAAATATGCATTATTCCAACAATATATAGGTGGAGATGGGGTCTTGAGGGTCAATAATGGCTTTAGGTCTTATAGGCTTAGACTGAGTTCCAAGACCTTGACTCACCTATATATGTCTATATGGATTAAATATTAGAATATCACCATTATATACCTAATTTACATCCTTTTCACTTTCCCTTATCTTACCATACCACTATCTCTACCCCTCTCTTTTGTGGTCTTTCCATGCTCATCATTGTTCATATCAAGTGTTTGAACCAGTTATGTTAGAGACCTAAGTATTCTATTCTCTCCTTTATTATATTAATATAATTGGGCTTATGTAACATGGTTTAAAGTTTATATATAACCTTTTAATTGGTCCCCCTTTTCATTGTGATATCTTTATTCCCTTACAGTTAGGCACATAAGCCTACGACTACCTAACTAGGCATACCAGGCCTAATATCTATCAAGACTCCTTTTACTTCCGATGATCATAGTGTTAAAATTAAAAACACTATGAAATTTTAGAAGACAATTCAAGACACTTTCCTTTTCCCCTTTTCACTTCATTTCTTTGAATGGCTCCTTGTATCTTCACTCTTAACTAAGGTCTTGCCTATAGGTGTTCTCAGGCCTACCTAGACTATAAGGTATACCTATATCTTCCTTGATCATGATTGGTATTTTAAGGCTCCATTGAGTATTAAATCATGATACACAAGACTTTAAAAATTTTATAGACCTTTTGAACCTTATATTTAGGTCATATTCCACTTAGACATTTTGCTTCCCCATGATTGGGCTGTAGGATATGGTTGACTTTTGACCATGTGATCCCATTTAAGAGGTAAGTTACTCCTTACTTGGTGATTAATTGTTACTTTAAGTGACAAAATAATGTTTTATGCCCCTCCATTTCTCCTTGTAACCATTTTAACATCCTCATTCTCATCACACTTTTAATGTTTCTCCAACATTATAGCTACACTCCTATGTGTATAAACATTTGAGCCCATAGACTTAGTCAATCTAACCCATGTGATGCATTGATAAAGTCATCAGAATATTTTTAGATGTAAATCAAACTGATTAGGTCTCCCTCATTCTCTAAATTTGTCATGACCATGAACCTCAAGCTCAATTTTCCATATGCATACTTCCCTCACTTTAGACACATACCTGTAAGTGTTGGTTTGGGCTCATATTTTCAAAGTGTTGATCACCATATAAGTAAAACATGAAATTTGGTCATAAATAAATAGATATTACTTGTTTTCTAGGGCTCAAACATGCATCCACATATATTATTTACTATAGTTTAGACTTTAAGTGATTCAAGATCTGATAACTACCTATGTGTGTCTTTACACAATCTTTTTGGAGTTTGGAGTCTTGAACCAAAGCCCATTATGAGATGAAAATGTCTCAATTAAGTTAGTACATGGAAAATTATTTTTGGAAACATAATTTGGACTATTAATCTTTTTTATTACGACATATTAAGACCCAATTATTACCCCTATGGACACTCAAAAAGTTAAAGTATTTGGAGCTGATGGATCAGGCATCCTGATGGAGAGGGTTTTGGTAGCCTACCATCTTAACAATGGTTCATATATTATATGAATAAAAACCAAAAAAAATTACATGGATTAATATACCATACATCCCTCTAAATATCATAAATATCTCTTTGTACCACATTGATTTTAGAGTGAGTATTAAGTAAAAGTTGGTGGCCTTCAAGCTCTTTACTAGGAATTCTATATAGGTTATACTATCAAGGATTTTTCATATAAATGGGATCCTTATTTAAAATATTTCATTCATGAATATTAATTTCATAATGTTCTTAAACTCCCCCTAATATCTTTGATATTGAGTCATCTTTCCATATGAGACATGAGTGTTTGAGTTGATAGCTCAAGATGGCAGACTAGGGTAGTGTAGCTTGAGAGGGATGATGGGAATAAAATGGATATTTAATTTTATTAATATTTTATAAATTAATTATTTAGGAAGTATATATACATAATACATATTATCATGGCCTTAAGTCTACTTGGGGGTCTTGAACCTTCTACTTGGTGGAGATGGGGTCTTGAGGGTCAAGGATGGCTTTAGGTCTTATAGGCCTAGACTGAGTTCTAACACCTTAAGTCACATGTATATGTATATTTGGATTTAATATAACCATATTACCATTATTTACCTAATTTAAATCATTTTAACTTCTCCTCATCTTCCCAAACCACTATCTCTATCCCTCTCTCATGTGGGCTTGCCATGCTTATCATTGTTCATGCCAAGTGCTTGAACTAGTTATGTTAAAAACCTAAGTACTATATTATATCCTTTATAGTACTTATATAATTTTTATCATGTAAAATTATTTAAAGGTTTTATAAAACCTTTTAATTGGTCCCCATTTCAATTCTTCCTTCTTTGCTCCCTTATAGTCAGGCACATAGGCCTGTGACTATCTAATTAGGTCTATTAGGCCTAATAAATTTTTACTTTAGATGATAAAAGTGTTTAAATGGAAAACACTATGAAATTTTAGAGTAAAATTCAAGAAAATTTTATTCTCCCCTTTTCATTTCATTTATTTTAATGCCTCCTTATATCTTCACTCCTTACTAAGGTCCTACCTATAGGTGTTCTTAGGCCTGCCTGGACTGTGAGATATACCTGTATCCTTCATCATCATGATTGGTATTTTTAGGATCCATTAAGTATTTAATAATGGTCAATAGTAATTTAACCTTTTCCTAGACCTTATGAACCTTCTATCTAGGTCATCTTCCACTTAGCCATTCTATTTCCCCATGACTAGGCTATATGATACAATTGAATTTTGACTATGTGAGCCCATTTGAGAGGTAATTTCCTCCTTAATTGGTGCTTCATTTTTACCTTTAGTGACATAATCATGTTTTTGTCCTTCCATTTCTCTTTATAATCCTATAAACCTCCTCATTCTCTATTGGGGGATCAATCCGACAATAGATTACAATTGTGACAGTAATAAACGCGGAATTAAACCAGATTGACAAGTAATTAGAATGATAATAGAAAGAACAAGAGATACAAGAAAACACCCTAAAAACTTGTATTAACAAACTCTTTACAAAAGGAATACAATTGAAGAAAGCTTCTTTCTTCCACACCTCTCCTAGATGTATAGATCTCTCAATAGATTTCTATTCCTTAAGAGCTCTCTCTCTCAAGAACAATCAACTCCAACAAGCCTGGATTGATTCAATTCTGTACTGTTCTTCTCACACAATGAATTACAATAATTCACCCAACTACAATAATCCACTACAAAACTACTACAAAGCTAAGAAGATCTAATTCTACATATAGAATTAGGAGACTTGAGCATGTACATCCAACAAGAAGTTAAGCCACTTGAACAAGGGCTCTAAAAATAGTAATGCTAATAATAGAGACGCAAGCTCAAGACTTCAACTCAAACTTATCATGCAAACACTCACTTCTGTCCACAGAAATAGCTTTCTAGACACGTAGGTAACCGACGTCGGTTCCTGCTGCTTGTCTATGACCGCCGTCGGCTGACCCTCTGTCGACGTCAGTGTCTCTACAACTGTTGTGACCGACGTCGGTCACTCCTGACTGACACTGGTGTCTGTGTAGACCCGAACCTAATAATGAATGCTCCTTGGTGAAGTTTTTAGCTCCACACCCTAACAATCTCCCACTTGGAGATAAACAGCTGCACCAGTCCCTGTACAGCAACATCTTCTAGCTCCTCCATCTTTAACTCAATCATGAAGACCAACAGAAGTTGAATGAAGATTCAACTTCTCCTTTGTAACCGGCTTGGTTAACATATCAGCAGGATTCCTATCTGTATGGATCTTCTCCAGCTTCAACTCACCATCTTCCAATACCTATCATACGAAGTGATACCTTAGCTGTATGTGCTTTGTTCTTGAATGAAAGGCTGAATTCTTAGCCAAATGGATTGCACTCTGACTGTCACTATATAATCTACAACTCTCATGCTCCCTACCAAGCTCATCCATGAACCATGTCATCCATATCATCTCCTTGCTAGCTTCTGTGGCTGCAATATACTCTGCTTCTGTAGTTGACAAGGCAACAACCTTCTGCAACTTAGATATCCAGCTAACCACCGTTCCACCTATAGTAAAAACATAACCTGTAGTGCTCCTCCTGCCATCCAAATCACCTGCCATATCTGAATCTACATAGCCATGTAAAGAAGTATCTGAACCTCCCTAGCACAAGTGCCTACTGTTGGTTCCTCTCAGATATCTAAGGATCCACTGAACTGCTTTCCAATGTTCCTTACTTGGATTGGCCATATACTTACTTACAACTCCCACTACTTGGGCAATATCTGGTCTAGTACACACCATTGCATACATCAAACTCCCTACTATGGAAGAATATGGAACCTTACTCATGTACTCTACCTCATCATATGAATTAGGACATTGTTCTTTACTCAACGTAAAATGTCTAGCCAAAGGTGTACTTACAGGTTTAACATCCTGCATATTGAACCGTTTCAACACCTTGTCTACATAATCTTCTTGAGACAATATCAACCTGTGATTTTTCCTGTCTCTCTTAATGGTCATGCCAAGGATTTTCTTTGCTGCTCCCAAATCCTTCATAGCAAACGTTTGAGCTAATTTCACCTTAAGCTCTGAGATATCCTGCATGTGAGACCCTGCAACCAGCATGTCATCTACATACAACAATAGAATAATATATCTACCATTATCAAATCTCTTGAAATACACACAATGGTCTGATTGACACCTACTGTAGCCATGCTCAGTCATAAACCTATCAAATTTTAAGTACCATTGCCTAGGAGCTTGCTTGAGGCCATACAAGCTTTTCTTCAATCTGCACACAAACTTCTCCTTACCCTTGACCTCGAATCCTTCTGGCTGTTCCATATAAATTTCCTCATCCAAATCTCCATGAAGAAATGTTGTCTTAACATCTAGCTACTCAAGATGCAAATCCTTAAAAGAAACCAAAGACAATACAACCCTTATTGAAGTCATTTTAACAATAGGAGAAAAAATCTCACCAAAGTCGATGCTTGGCTTTTGTGCAAATCCTTTCACTACTAATCTGGCCTTATATCTCATCTATCCATTCTCACCTTCCTTCAACCTATAGGTCCATCTGTTCTGTGTTCTCTTACCAGTTGGCAATTCAACCAAATCCCATGTTTGGTTCTCTCTTAAGGACTCCAACTCCTCAACCATGCCACGCTCCCACTCACTCTTGGACTCCACCTATATTGCTTCTTCACAACTCTCTAATTCTCCACCATCAGTTAGCAATAGATAAAATAAAGAAGGAGAATATCTAATTGGAGGCTTACTCACCCTTTCTGATCTCCTGATGGGTGTCTGAGACTCATCCACAACACGTTGTCCACCCAAATTCTCTGACAGTGACCGACCTCGATCACCTACAGACCTGTTACTGGCCAACGTCAGTTCTGCCTAACCAACCTCGGTACCTGTACGGCCAACGTCGGTCTCTGTATGGCTGATGCTGGTTTTTACCCTACCGATGTCAATCTCTGTGTTTTCTTATAAGTGATTATTTCTTCTTCCCACGAGCTCATCTTGGACTTTCACCTCGTCCAATTCACCATTGCTCTGCTCAAACTGATTCAACTTCCTTAGTTGATCACAATACATCAATCTTTCATTGAAAACAACATCATGGCTCCTGATTAC
Organism: Torreya grandis; assembly: GCA_037957365.1. Lineage (NCBI taxonomy): Eukaryota > Viridiplantae > Streptophyta > Pinopsida > Cupressales > Taxaceae > Torreya > Torreya grandis. The sequence goes on from JARHVA010004204.1 coordinate 64,569, forward strand.
CTTGTTAGTTTCTAGATTCCACAATCTGTAACCAAAATCATCTGAGCCATAGCCAATAAACATGCATCTCATAAACTTAGCATCAAGCTTCTTTCTATTTTCCTTATCTATATGCACAAAGGCTTCACAACCAAAAACTTTGAGATATGAGAGATCAACCTTTTTACTTGTCCATGCCTCTTTTGGAATACCACCATCCAGAGCTATAGAGGGTCCTCTGTTAATCAGGTACACTACAGTGTCAATAGCTTGTGCCCTAAACTGTAAGGACAAACCGACATGCAATCTCATACATCTTGCACGCTCCATTATTGTCCTGTTCATCCTTTCAGCAATACCATTTTGCTGAGGTGTCCTTGGAACCATCCTTTGCCTACGGATTCCATGCATGTAACAATAATCTTTGAACTTATGACTGTAGAACTCACCACCATTATTTGATTTCAGGCACTTTAATCTTTTACCTATTTCATTCTCAACCATAGCTTTCCAAACTTTAAAAGTATCAAATACATCATATTTTCTTCTAATACAATAGATCCATACCTTCCTTGTGGCATCATCTATGAAAGATACATAGTACTGTGATCCTCCAATGGAAGCAACCTGAGCTGGTCCCCACACGTCTGTGTGAACAAGCTCTAACTTGTACCTCTTCTTAGTAGACCCAGTTTTGAGAAAACTAACCCTTTTCTATTTTCTAAATACACAGTGCTCACAAAACTCTAGATCTATGCCTTTTAAATTTGAAAGCATACCTTTAGACTTAAGAATTGACATCCCCTTCTCACTCATGTGGCCAGGCCTTGAGTGCCACAATTTAGCATCCACATCTGAAGTAGATAATACAGAAGGAGATTTGTTAGTAACACAATTACACAAATAGAGAATACCTTCTCTCTTACCTCTAGCCATAACAAGTGCACCCTTGGTCACCTTCCAAGATTCTGCTGTGAGAGTTACTGTACAACCCTCATCCCCTAGCTTTCCTACAGAAATCAAATTTCTCTTCAAGCTAGGTACATGCATCACATCTCTCAACACCCATGTGTTGCTATTCTGCATCTTCAGCTGCATTTTACCTTTGCCAATTATTTTACAGGGCTCATCATCCCCTAGATACACTATTCCAAAATCTCCATGGATATAGTCACTGAAATATTCCCTGTTAGGAGTAGCATGAAAAGATGCACCAAAATCTAATACCCAAGATTCAATATTATTATGCAGAGATAAAATTAAAGCATCCTATGCAATACCTGTAATCTTGGCTTCTTCCTTTCCTTCGTGCTGATTGTCCTCCTTAGGCTTTGACTAACAATCTCTGCTTATGTGCCCCATCTTTCCACAATTCCAGCATTGTGGCTTCCTGCCATTCCTGGATTTAGATCTGCCTTTCCCCTTTGACTTGGATCTTGATCTGCCTTTCTTGCTCTTCTCTTTCTACCTTCCCTTGCTCTCAAAACATAAAGCATTCCCAGATGCCTCTTCTATGTTTTTCCTGCGTATTTCCTCATTCAAGATAACACTAACAACATCCTCTACTTTCAAAATATTTGATGCAGATGCAGTATTACTTACTACCATTACTAAGCCATGCCAGCTTTCAGGCAAAGAACATAATATCAAAAGAGCTTTTATTTCATCATCAAACACTATATTCACTGAACTTAACTGATTCACAATACCATTGAAATCATTTAGATGAGTAGAAACAGATCCACCTTCATTCATATGCAAATTAAATAACTGCTTCATAAGATATACCTTATTAGAAGCTGAGGGTTTTTCATACAAATTTGCTAACGTAGTCATCAACTCTACCATAGACTTTGCCTGTGATAAATTAGATATCACAGTGGATTGTAGACTCAGTCTTATAGAACCCAGAGCCTTTCTGTCAAGAACTTCCCATTCTTCATCCTCCATGTCTTTGGGCTTCTTTGCAACACCTCCTAATGGTAAGTAGAGATCTTTCTGATACAGATAGTCCTCTATCTGCATTCTCCAGTGTTGATAATTTTTTCCATTGAACTTTTCCATTCTCAATTTACTTTCATTTGCCATTGCTTCTCCCACTCAAACAGAAATCCCTGCAGAAACTCCTGTGAGAACCTGTAATCAATACACACTACATAGATCTGAACCACCTGTTAGTGAACTTGAACTTTGATACCAATTATCAAGATCTGAACCTGTAACCAAGGCTCTGATACCACTTGTTGGGGGATTAATCCAATAATAGATTACAATTGTGATAGCAATAAACGCGGAATTAAACCAGATTGACAAGTAATTAGAATGATAATAGCAAGAACAAGAGATACAAGAAAACACCCTGAAAACTTGTATTAACAAACTCTTTACAAAAGGAATACAATTGAAGAAAGCTTCTTTCTTCCACACCTCTCCTAGATGTATAGATCTCTCAATAGATCTCTATTCCTTAAGAGCTCTCTCTCTCAAGAACAATCAACTCCAACAAGCTTGGATTGATTCAATTCTATACTGTTCTTCTCACACAATGAATTACAATAATTCACCCAACTACAATAATCCACTACAAAACTACTACAAAGCTAAGAAGATCTAATTCTACATATAGAATTAGGAGACTTGGGCATGTACATCCAACAAGTAGTTAAGCCACTTGAACAAGGGCTCTAAAAATAGTAATGCCAATAATAGAGACGCAAGCTCGAGACTTAAACTCAAATTTATCATGCAAACACTCACTTCTGTCCACGGAAATAGCTTTCTGGACACGTAGGTAACTGACGCCAGTTCCTGCTGCTTGTCTGTGACTGCCATCGGCTGACCCTCTACCAATGTCGGCATCTCTGCAGCTGCTGTAACCGACGTCGGTCGCTCTTGACCGATGTTGGTGTCTGTGTAGACCCGAACCTGATAATGAATGCTCCTTGGTGAAGTTTTTAGCTCCACACCCTAACATTCTCATCACACTTTCAGTGTTCCTCCAACATTACAACTACAGTCCTATGTGTTTTAACATTTAAACCCATAGAAATAATCAATCCAACCCATCTGATGTATTCATCACCTCATGAGAGAATTGTTAGATTTAAATTAGACTGAATAGGTCTACCTAATTTTATTTTTTTCTCATGACCATGAACCTCATACTCAAGTTTCCATTTGCATACTTCCCTCACTTTAAAAATAGACCTATAAGTGTTGATTTGGGATCACCTTTTTAAAATGTTAATCACCATATAAGTGCAACATGAATTTTGGTCCTAACTAAATATATCCTCATTATTTTATAGGTATCTAACATGCATCCTCATCTATTCTTTACTATAGTTCAGACCTCAAGTGATTCAAGAGCTGATAGTTGCATCTGTGTCTTTAAATAGTCCTTTTGGAGTTTGGAGTCTAGAACCAAAGCCCATTATGACATGAAAGTAACCCAATGAAGTCAGCAAATGGAAGATGATTTTGTGAAACCTCATTTGTACTATTAATCTTTGTTCATGACTACATACTAAGACCTGAGTATTCCCCCTATGGACACTTAATAATTTAAAGTATTTGGATCTAGTGGATTAGGTATCCTGATGGAGAAAAGTGAAACCTAGGGGTTCCAAAAAACCTAAAACTAGGCTAGGAAATATTAAACTCTATTAAGAAGTTTATGAATGCAAATTTGAAGCTAGTTTATGTGTTTTTATCTTTGAGGACCCTAAGGATTTTTTTTTTTAAAAGAGAGGATCCCATCCACATCCTTGAATCACTCTTGCCATCTAAAGAAGACATCAATCATGCACTTAGAAACTAAAGATGGACTGCTTATGAGGACAAAGTTGAAAATTTTACTTCCTCATTCATATGGCGATTGTTGATAAAGATTGAAAGAGGTTTGATCTTATCAATAATGATCTGATAGAGTGTGTGATAAACATAGAGGAAGCATAAAACTATTTATTGATCTTATTCATGCTCTATTCTTTTATGAAATACAAAAATCTCTCATATAACCTATAATTTTGCCAACCAAAGGGGATTATGGATTGATCTTCCCTTGAAATTACCATAAGGACATTCTTAGAGGAGTCTAAAACACTCAACAAACCCTTTTATACATTTCTCCATGATTAAGCCACCATAATAAGCTTAAGCTCTTCATGAATTTACTTGTATTAGGGACTATGGGGTTGACAAAGGGCTTAATACCACTTGGGGGTCTTAGTAATTGTTCATAAATCTTAGGGACTAGATATAATAACCTATCCCACTGATTGTAATCCCAATAATGGAACCACCTCTAACTAATATCTTGGGCTTTGAATCCCCTTGTATAGACTGCACTATGCAACTCAATATTTTCCTTATGAGGTTACCAAAAGCTCAATTGGAATTCAAATACCTTTCCTACCTTTCTTTACACATTAAATACATGAAACTTATATGAGATACTTGCTATGAACCTTTGAGAAGTGTTGATCTCTCTCTATATGGACATGACCATACAGATCTGTACAAGCCTATAAACACCTAAAAAGCACTTATTTTATACATTTTTTCTAGATTTAAAGCTTTAAAAGTCCATTAGAGGAAAAATGAGGGAAAATATGAAACAAATATGAGTTTCAAATAGATGGTACAAATGGAAGGAAGTTATAAAGTCATTTTCAATGTGTGGGATCCCTTTTTCATGAATGAAAATCATTTGATATTTAAAAGGAGACCTTTTACATATGAAACCATTCTTGAAATGAAACTATGATGGTCATGGATACATTTTAATACCCTCAAATTCAATGGGACATCAAAACACATTTTTTCCTAAAAGGTTTACAATGCTCTTTGACTCATATGAGATGTTTAAAGGGTCATTTGAAGACTTATAAGGCTAACTAAAGCTTGAAATATTATTGACTAGGTAGACCATGGAAGAAACCTTGAATAAAATATTAGACTTCATGTTATGAATTAAACAAAGCTTGGTCACCCCTATATCATGCTAACAAATTCCTTCTTTGAGAAATGACCAAAATAGGCATAAATGTAATGAGAAATAGATTAACTTCCCCAAATTACCTTAATCTCTTCTAAGAAACCTTAACTTTATCAAACAAGGAAAAAACTATTCTCTAGGCTTCAAAATACCTTTTACACCCCTCCATTCACTCAAGCACCACCATGATAACTTATTACATCATCTAAAGACCCAAAACAACTATGACATATGATGATCCCTCAAGAAACCCATGACACATACAATGACAACTTGATTAAAGATAAAATACTCAAAATGAGGCCAAAAGTTGACATCACAAGGCATGAAAACTACCATGTAAAATCTTGGATAGGTTTCATGAATAATTTTTTGATTACAAGGGTTTAAATTTTCCTTGTGAGGCTAAATTATCAGCAATTCCATGATTATAATTCTATGAAGCTTGTAGTTTAAGTACACTTCCCCCTTTATAGTGGTAGGGTAAGCACACCAAGATTTAGAGTTATGATAAATTAAATATGCAAAGGGTGGGTATGAGAGTATTCATACTGATGACAAATACAAATTAAAAGGTGGTGGGAGCCATAACACCGGTATCATCTAAGACTAGTAAGCACACACATAGAAAAAGCATTAAAAAATGAACCCATGAAAATTAAGTAAGATATTAATAAGGATCTTGATAATTAAATAGTGATAGAGTCATTTAATTTTATATATATTCATTACATATCCACAATGTTACATGGGGAAGAGTGGGAGTTAAAGGTTGCATAATACAAAGTTAAAGATTATAACCACCAAGGGGGTAATAATGAGATAGACTTGAGGAATGAATACATGGTGGATATTATCAAAAGGACTTTAGACGGTGCCATAATAATTGATATAATTTTTAAACAAGTGGTTAATAAGGTGGGAGTGTTCTATTTATTTAAGCTTCCCTAGTTTGGAAAATCAGACAACTCTGTGCATTTTTTCTTGTCACACATTAATGAGAACTAGTTCTATTTTCTAGGTGATGAATGAATAAATTAGTGGCACACATAAATAAATACATTATAAATAATTTTTTAGGTGAAGATGTTATATGAGTGATTACCAATAAATATAAGGTAAAGAGGGTCACTCAAATATTAAACTACAAGAAGAAAATATTTAATTTTACTATAAAGAACAATAAGGGTGGTCATGTGACTCATAAGCATAGAAATATCTATATTTTATATATGGGGTGAGAAAAATAAACCATTTATATACATTATCCACAAAATGGATTATGGCATCCATTTCAACATCTAATTGTTCATTATGGACTCTATCATTGAGAACACAAAAAAGTCACACAAGACCGATGAAGACTTCAGGTGCACCCCATTTTGATCTTGTTGGTACTAAATGATATTAGGATCCATAATGGATATGGTGACAAGATCTTCTCCTTCCTTTTGTAATAAAAATCTCCTACTAATAAATACCACAGGCACGTATACTAGTTTCTATGGAAATCAATATAAATCTAAAGTGAAAAGGTGGTTTGAAGTAATGGTTAATCACATTTAGGAATGAATGTTTCATCCCAAGAAATTTTTAAAGTGTATTAATATGATTGGTGGATTTTTCCATAATACAACACTAAAATATTGATATAATCTGACTTGTAAACAAATATATATCTGGGTGGTTTAAAACACCATATTATTTTAGCATGAGCTAATTTTTAAAATTTATTGCAAGGATGGAAAACACACATTTTGTATCAATATATTTACAAGGAATATAAAATGACCAAAATTCATTGAAGAAAATTCTGGATATCCAAGTAAGACTATACTAAAGGAAGAGAGGGACTTAGATGATAATTTCTCCATTGACCCTTAACAAGAGGTAATAATAAAGAACAAATTGTATAAGTTGTATTATACATTGAAGGTAAGGTGTAAAGACAAAGGTTTTTCAACATGGAATCCATAGGTTATATTAAATACAACAACCTCCAAGAATTAGTATTCCAAGAAAAGTAGCCATAATATGTTTGAGGCTATAGCTAAAGACTTTGAGTGCATCATGTTTTAGGAAAATACCATTCCCTTGATATAATGATAGGTGTGGACAACCACTCATACATCACCTATGAATAAATATTATCCCTAGACATTATTACATAAAATAACTCCAATGGTAATATAATCCCCACCAAAGGATACACAAACACTGACATCAGCTACAATAATAGGGGATGGTGGTGATGCAAAAATCAAACACATGACTTAGTGTACTATAGTGTATGAAGAACATGAGAGGAGGTTATCTTAAACATGAAATACATTCATATGGACATCAAAAAATGACTTGAGACTACATTGAATACCTATTCATGGATACAATCAATTATGAGTGGTTAGAATGAACCAAAGGAAGTTAAAGGTAATATCAATGCACATGATTAAATCAAGGATGAAGAATAAGAGACTAGTACCTATTGATGCCTAAATGTGTATCTCTAGGTCAACATATAGTGTTTAAGAAACACATCTCATTTTTGGATTCAAATACATTACATGAGTTGATGGTTATGATAATCATATTATCATTGGTGAGATAGAGGTGTAGACACTAGAAAACTACACATGATGGTTCTAGATGTTGAACTAGCCCTTAGACCATTCTTGGACCCCCTCATGACCACTTGATAAACCTCAACCACCAAACCTAAGGAAAAATGGCTAAAATTTGACAATTCTACCCTTTAACCTATCAACCACTAATGATCAAACCCTAACCATTGATGGTCAGGCCTAACCATTGATGGTCATCCTTTTAACTGCATTAAGGGTTAACTCCAACTAATTTCATCTTGATTTTTTATATTTAGCTTATCTAATCTACATGTCAATTAATGCATACTAAAGCTAAATTTAGACACCTTATTAAACCTCTTTTTGAACCTATTATTCCATCTCTCCCTTCCTTTTATAAAAAAAGAGGTTGAGGTGAAAGGGATCCAAGTTAAGAGAAACAAGCACCAAAAGGGAAATAATTATCAAAGATCATTAGCAATTATTAGAGCTTCTTGTATCAAAAATTATAATTTAGGTATTATTCCAATAATTAAGTTAGAGATTTAAAGTGCCATAGTTCATCAATCACAACCAAGGCACCATTACTCTATTAAAATTTCTCTAGACTCCATGAACAAGTTTTTTCAGCCAATTACCTCCACATTCTTTAGACTAGTGAGATAAATATCAATCTTTTATCAGATTCAATAATTGTTTTCTCTATTTTATCTTCCATCCTTCCAAAATCCATTATACAACCTCATCAACCAGCCTCTTAAACCAAACCAAAAACCCATAGTAGTCAACAATGGTCATCCTAACCATCGATGGTCTATCTTAACCATTGATAGTTATCCAACCATTGATTGTCACCCTAACCACCGATAATCACTATGTGATAATTTCAAAAACAAGCTATGTTCACTTATAAAACCCCAACCAAATCTTACTTTTTGACATTATTCTTGATCATGAAACATCACCCTATTTTTTGAACCAGACCTAATTTTTTTGGCATTAATGTTCAATCATTTAGTGATATAATTAGTCAAATTCATCTCTTTCAATAACTTCTTGTATAAAATTTTAGTATATTTTGTTATTTATAAAAGCAATTTATCTTTCTTTCTAGAACTTGATTATTTAAAAATGTTGATTGATAGTCTCGAAGGAAGCTCATGTTTCTTAGTTCTAGATTTCTAAGTAGTCCACCCTACTATCTAAATAATAAACCATCTCTTTAGTTCATTCTTGTTTTTAGGTCCTTCCTCCCAAGCTAAAGAGTATCTATAACCATCTAGATCATGGAGCATAAACCAAAACTAGGTTCTATTAACCTCATCCTTCTTTCAAATTTTACAACTTTATTCTAAGACTAAATCAAAATTTACGTGAAACATTCTGGCATGCTAGGTTGGACGCTTGAGTCTTTTCTTGGGTTCATAGTTTCATCTAGGTGATTCTTATTCTTATCTTTTTGCTCATATAATGAAATAAAAATGTCATCTTGGGCTTAAAATTGATTACATCCATTATTTTATTATTTATTTTATCTCACCTAGCTTAATTAATCAGGTGAATTAATCATAGATTCACTCTTATCACACACACAAGACCAAACCACTTACAACTAATCAAGCATAAAAATTTGAAATAAGGCCTAACTAGGATTTCATCACCTAGAGATCACATTTCTCAGCTATCTTACTTAGATTTCATCACCAAAGGGATAACTAACTTAGTTCATTGGTTGAGTATAATCTCTAGCAATTAGTATATCTTGGCTAGGCACCCAACACCATTATTGTTGTAGTGTGTGATGTGAGGGGGTAGGCCATAATATCAAGCCATGTACTGATTTCCAATATAGATCCCTTTGAGAGCCTAAACATAACTTGAAACTAGCCATAGACTTCTCTTCTAATACCCACTCTACAATCCAAGTTGAGTCACATAATTCTTAAAGCTTAAGGCATAAGCCCTAAGAGAGACTAAAAAGATCCTTAAGATTTAACATGATTTAGTGTGTGTATTATTTCCTTGAATTTTTCTGGTCTTCTCTTTGTTTGAGTTGTGATATTGATTGGATCTTCCTATTTTCCTTATCTACACGGTTTTAACTATATTACAACTAAGAAACCAAGAAAATTAGGATCTACCTCCCAATCATCCATATTCATCTTCTCCCTCATCCATGGAGTACATCTCACATGTAGAGAGTTATCCCCATCCTTTTAGAAGTCCTAACATCCCTTAGATGGTTGCCTAAGGTGATGTATATTTCACCACCTTTTTAGATAATAATCCCATATCCCTCCAACATTACCCTAACACTATATCTTATTATGCTACTAATTTGGTTCTACTTGTTGAACTACCCTATGGCATGCCATCCCACCTTATGTGTAACACTTCTATTTCCACCATCTCCACCCAACCTTTAGTCATCCAAGCATCCTACTATACCAATAAATCCACTGATACCACCATCCAAAACCAACCCACTTAATGAAGAACCTCCCAAACACCTTCTTCCCCAACTAATAACCCTCCTAGTATAGAAGCAACCCAACCTTTGGTCACCAGTACTTCCCTTATCATAGGAGTACCCTCTACTAGTGTCACCACCATTCCCCTTATTTCAAACCCACCTACCTCAACTCTATTCTATATTTTTGTGGTTGTTTTACCTTCTACCCTTCCACCTATCAATACCAAAGTCACCACCTATCATTTACTTAGTATTCCAACCATACCTCCTACCTAACCTATATTAATCTCTCAACAAGTTCCCATTACATAAAACCCAAGTTATGTCCCTAACCCACAAGGGTATGTACCTGTAAATTCCACCCAACCACCTATCTTCACATATTTATATGTGGCATCACACCAACCACCCATACCCACATACCAATATGTGGCATCTTCTCAACCCCCCACTAGTTATACATATGTTGCACCTAATCATACCCAACATAATCTACTCTATAACTATAGGGATGCACAAACACAAATGGACCTTATCAAAATGTTAATCAATAAAATGACTACTTTAGAGTCATTTATCTCTAGTTCCCTTAACCTCTTATCTTATGACCGAATCTATAATGAGCCAATTCATCCATCCATCCCTATTTAACCTTATCCTCCTTAATGGGAACTTCCAAAATTTTCAAAGTCTTAGAGTAAGGAAGAACCTCAACAACATCTGAGAGAATTTAGTCATTCATGATATATGATTGCCTATGATGATGCTCTCCTTCTCTATACCTTTCCCATGTCTCTATCAGGTCCATCACTATATTAGTATATTGATATTAAAAAGTAATCCCTCTTTTATTTTGCCCAAATAGCTCAAAATTTCATAGATCACTTTTTCATAAACATCTCTAAGAAAGTTTCCATCACTAATCTCTACTCCATTCATAAATTTGACAATGAATCAATATCTAAATTCGTAGCTCATTAGAGAAGCTTGATAAATCAAATCTCTTTCTCTTTACCCCAACCCAACATGATTAAACTCTTTATGTAGGGTTGTTCTAAACACATTTTCTCTACTTTACAAGTTTAGAGATTTAAGACCTTTGACGAAGCTTTCACCATGGCACAAAAATTAGAAAATAGACCCATTGATGAAGAGAAGTTGAAATTGAGAAAAAATAATTCCACCTTCAAATTAAATGAGACGCCCTCCTCTAAACCTAACAATCAAACCAATAATAACTCAAAAAATAGGGGATCCACAAATATGGTTGTCCTTAAGACTTCTCCTCCACCCATTGTTAACCAACTTAACTCCTCCAATTCCTCCAATAAAAAAACTAGAAACCCAAATTGCAACAATAAAAAGTAATTTACTCCACTAGGGGAGTCATATGTTTTAGTCTTGGAAATTTTTTTAAAGGTGAATATCATACAACTTTCACCAATAAAACCTTCATAGGAATTTTATTCCTCTCGTCTTGTATGTAGTTGGTATAAAGAGAATGAATTGTGCACCTTTCACCATGTCATTGGACATGGAATTAGTAGGTGTAATACCTTCAAGAATCTCATCCAAAACCTCATCAACAAGGGGAAAATTATGTTGGATAACCCCAATTTACCCTAAAATCAAGAACTTGACATATTTAGACATTGATTTCCCAACCATGCCCCTTATATGAACAATGAAAATAATAGAGTTGAATCCTCTCACAACCACAAAGTCCATACCATGAATACAGTACTTAGTTAAATCATTGTTGAGGAAGACATTGATGAAACCACCTTTCCTACCCATCCACTTATTGAGGTAGTGGAGTCACTCTCTTTTCCTTTAAAAAATGAGAATAAGGAAATAACCACTCCCCCTTCTCCACTTATTGAGGTAGTGGAGTCATCCTCCATTCTTCAAAAAAATGAAACCAAGGAAATAACCCCTCCATTTTCTCCACCCATTGAGGTATTTGAGCTACCAACCTCTCCTTTGGAAAGAATACTAAAGGAGGTATCTATTACCACCATCTCCTTCTCCTCTGTCATACAACAATCCACTCTTCATTTGGAAATCACCCCTAAGGAAGCGATCACTCTACCTACCTCTCCCATAAGAGAATCATCTTCCAAAACCTTAGAGCCTTTGATTAAGGAAAAGGATGAGGTAACCACTTCTCTCTCTCTCTACCCATGGGTTTGACCTTTGAGCTCAATATCAAAGGGATCAAACTCATCTATAAGCCCTTCTCTAGACTAGTTCAAAACTTAGAGTACTTATCCTAATCCAACACAAAATTTTCCACATTTTAACACTATCTCGAGCTTCCTTACCAAACCAAGTAAGAACCTCCAACCACACCAATATCATCCCAACCTTTTATTCCCACTATCAAACCCAATTTCACCATAACCAATCCATTATAAATCTTTATTAACTAAACCATACCTGAACTATCCAAACTAACTCTACTTAAAATAACCAATTCACCTTCTACAATTCCAAATAATCCTACCAAAAAGCTTGACATATTCCATATTTAGGGCCTTACTCACCCCTCATTTAAATTAGAATTAACCTCACTAAACCTATCAAATAAACCTTGAACCAAGCCAAAAAATAAGGTGAAAACACTAGAGATTCCACAAACCAAAAATCTACCTCCCCCTTCCACTTTGCCTTCTATTTTGGGACTTCAATCTTCTACCTTAGTAAAGAAACCAAACATCCCATACAAGACCCAAGTCTAACCACCTCTTTTGGTTACACCATCACTCCTAATTTCATCCTCACCTATTTTTACCAAACCTTTTATAACCAAACCACCTACTTTTAAGGAAGATACCCTAATACCTTTTGATTTCAAGTAATCCATACCAAAACCATCCACCAATAATGCTCTTTAACCCAAATATTTGACCATAAAACTCACTCCTAAAAGGGATTCCACCTCAACTACCAAACCTAAGATCTATACGCCTTTGACACCATTGCTCGAGTCTTACTAAACCATTATACAAAGGTTATTTCAAGCATATTCCTTAACCTTACCACCTATCAAACCACTCGACCAATATAGTACTTAACCATCTTTGTATAGTGACAAATTAATATTCTTATACCATAGAACACCTGGGCTTGATATAGAGAATTATGAAGATCTCCAAGTATTAGCCCATTTGTTGTATAATGAAGATGACTTATTATCAGATGATCCTCTTATTATCCCAATATCAATCCAAGAACCAAGAACCATTAACCAACACTCATTTACTCCTATAATCTCATATTAGAGTGAAGCATAACCCAAGAAATCCTCTAGCCTAACTCTTTCCCAAATCCATATCATCCATGTGGTTACACAATCATAGGCTCAACCAAAGGATAAGGGAAAATAAAAGGTGTCCATTCCATGGATATATTCCTCTTCCACCACCCAACAAAAATCAAACACCTTTACCTTCAACTAAACCCAAGGTGTCCATCTTGGGTCCCCCTTAATCAAACCCTTTCTAGATCAATCCAATGAGTAGTTATAAGATAGCTTCACCAAACATCAGTGAAGATGAGTTTGTATGAACTAATCAATACCTCACCCCATCACCATCAAGTGGTGATAGAGGATTTGAAATCCAAAGAGGTCCAACCATAAGACCCATAACCTCTAGTATCCTTTATTATAGCTCTTCAAATTTATAACTTTGTTACCTTTAAGGATTCATAAATACCCTCCATCCATCTAGATTACCCAAATCCTTCCCTCTTCATTACTGTGTATATCAACCAAACATACATCAAGAGGGTTATGATTGATGGGGGAGATAGAATTAACATTATCTACTCTCACGTATAAAACAAACTCAAATTACTTGAGAATATTATGCCAAAAACCTTAATGGTGCTTTGATCATTAAATGATACCATGGCCATGACTCTAGGAACTATTATGCTTCACATTCATCTAGGACCCCACACACTTCCTAAGCTCTTCTACATAGTAGAAGGAAAGTTTCAATATAAAATTTTGTTGGTATGCCTTTGGATCCATTCCATGGTTGTGTGTCATCCACCTTGCACCGATGCATCAAATTTTAACAAGAATGTCAAATTATTAGCATACAAGTTGACTTGAGTCCTTTTACATCATGAAACATGACATACCAACCCAATGAAATTCTCCTTCCCCTATCCAAGAAACCTTCAACAGTAAAAGATGAAGCCCCATATTCTTCTCAAATTAAGGATACACCATTTCATCTATCTATTCTACACAAATCCCCAAAATGGACCCTTTAGAATCAACCTTCTAGCATCTTTCTTTGGTGGAGTATTGTCTTTTGATACTATAAACATTTCCTACTCCTCAAGAGTATAGGAATCTTAAAAAATGGCCTAGTTATGACCCCAATATTGGAACCATTGTTAATTTTAGACCCTCAACTTATTAAACCAATTTCATCCATGGGGGACTTGATAAATCCGTTAACACTTCGGCCACCTCTTTTTCACCTTGACCATTCACCTCTAGTTTCTCTTATCTAGATAAACTAGAGTTTTCCCAGACATAAATTTATAGGTGTACTTCAAGGGGATTTGGTATTTGTTGGTATTAATAATGGATAAATGAGTTGCTTCCAATCAAAACCTTAAAACCTCATAGAAAACATGGCCTTAGTTTCATTCCACCTAAACAACAAACCAACCCACCTCCTGTTACCATCAGTAATGAGGCAATCCCATCCTCACCATCCACTCTACTATTAATAGTTTAAGATTTGAACATCTTCCCCCCTAACCATTTTTTTAATCAACATGATTATCATTAGATCCCTAACTTATCAAAAGAATAGAGAAAATATAACCACTCCTGTAACTCACTTGAGATGGTAATAGATGAATATCCTACCATTAATACTATTTTATATCAAGATGACAATTCCATTCTCACATATCTTAGTGTATAATATTTCTCTATCCATAAATCTCTCCCCCTTGAGACTTTAATCATGTTAAATGAATCCAGTATGGATACCAACTTGGGCACTTTAGATAACTCATGCATTGTCAAAATTGGCCAATCATTAAATTCTGAGAAGCTTAAAGAATTCCCCTCCTTACAAAACCACAACATAAAATTTTCTTAGTCTTATAATGACATGCCAAGAATCAATCCCTCCATCACTACCCAAAGCATAGTCACTAACCATGATGCCAAGCTAGTTAGGTAAAAACTTTAATGAATACACTCTTGCATAGCCTTTTTTATCAAAGAATATATTTAGTGTCTCCTATCCATTAATTTCATTCAACCCATTGAATATCCTTAATGGGTATCAAATGTCATACCTATCACCAAAGCCATGAGGGGACTTCATATTTGTGTGGACTTTCATGACCTTAACCTTGCTTGCCCAAAGGATAACTTTCCTTTGCCAAACACTAACTTATGGATCTTATATCCAGCCATGAGATGTTATCTCTTATAGATGGATTCTCAAGTTACAATCAGATCCTAATTACCCCTAAATATCAACACAAAACTAACTTTATCACCCCATTGGGGAACTTCAACTATAGGGTCATTCCCTTTGGACTAAATAATGTTGGTGTAACCTACCAATGTACCATGACCTACATCTTCCATGACCTTATTCACAAAATCATAGAAAACTATGTCAATTACCTTCTTGGGAAATCTAAATGTGATAAATATAATTTGGCCATTCTTAATATTGTCTTTGAGTGACTCATACATTACCATATCTACTTTAATCCCAAAAATTTTATTTTTGGGCTCTTGTTAGGAAACCTCCTTGGCTTTATCATCTCCATTTTGGGAATTGAAGTTGATCCTACTAAAATCAAACCAATCCTTGACATGCCTCCTCCAATCCACCTTAGTCAACTCTATAGCTTATATGAGAAGCTCCAATACATTCATCACTTTATCTCTTAGCTCTAAAATTGATGCCAACCTTTACACCACCTTCTGAAGAAGGATGTATCTTTTAAAAAGAACAATGACTATCAGAAGGCTTTTGATTCACTTAAAGAGTACCTTATATCTCTACCCATCCTCATTCCTCCCAAGTAAGATCAACCTTTTTACCTTTATATTTATGCCATTGACCACTCCTTAGGGGAAATGTTAGCTCATTAGGATGAGAACATAAAGAGAAAGTCATATACTACATTATTCATATGCTTGTAGAGTACAAGACTCAGTATACCCATATTGAGAAACTTTGCCTAGCCTTAGAATTCATGGCCACCAATCTTTGCCACTACCTTCTCAACCATAAGACTTATGTCATAAAAAATACTAACCCACTCATGTATATGCATGCCAAGCCATACCAAAACCAATGTACGACCAAATGGATCATGATTTTAGATGAGTTTGACCTTGAGTTACTTTAGTAAAAATCAATTAAAGGGAAGTAAATTACCGACCAATTGGTCAAAGTACCATTAGTAGACAACTGACCTCCTCCTGTTGAGTTTTTAGATGAGTCCATCATAACCCTCTCTCAAGTAGACTTTACCTATCAATTGACACTGTTATTTCATGGATCAAAGTGTCAACATGGTGAGGTAACTAGCATCATCCTTATCCAGCTTCATGGTAAAACTTTTCGTTTATCCTTCAAGCTAGATTTTGAACGTACCAACAATATGGTAGAGTATAAAGCCCTAGTGATAGGACTCCAAACTATGTTAGACTTTGGAGTCAAAATTATAAACATTTTTGATGACTCTCAACTCATGATCAATCAAATCAATGGCTCTTATCAATTCAAGAATGATGTTTTACAACATTACAAATAATTAGCTGACATACTCTTAGCATCATTTCAACACTACGATATCCAAACCACTCTATAATATATGAATAAGTTTACTGATAAAGTGGCTTCCCTCACTTCTTATATCCCATTTACAACCTTTGATTCTAAACTATCTATTGTTATCCATAGACTTACCTACCCCTCTTATGTCAAATTAGACTCTCCCACCATCTTCAAATGAAGGAGACCCAACGTAACCTTTGGTATCAAAAAAAATTTGACTACCTCAACCTTGACATCATCCATTTTTATCTTTATATGAATTATCAAAAACCATTTATTTAGATCACCTCACATTATACCATACTAGGAGGAATTATTTATAAACATGACTTTGATGGTCTCCTCTTCTTTTGACTACATAGTTATGAAGCTTCTCATGCTATCAGGGAAATGCATGATGGGATATGTGGGGGACACTTTAGTGTCTTCACCATCACTAAATGCATCCTTTGAGTTGGCTATTATCAACCCACCCTTAACCAAGATTGTTGTGATTATGTGGAAAAGTGTGTCAAATCTCAACAAAATGCTAATTTACATCATGCACCTAGCCACAATATTTGAGTATCCCAAGATTTTTGTCCCTTCTCACAATGGGGTCTAGATCTTATTAGTGAAATTAACCCCCATTCTTCATAGTGACATAATTCTATCATCACTGTGATTGAATATTTTACCAAATGGGTAAAGACTATTCCTCTTCTCTCAATAAAAACAAAAAAAATTGTTGACTTTATCAATCATCACATCATCTATCATTTTGGTGTTCCTCAGAAAATTATCACCAACAATGGAAAATATTTAAAAAAAAAACAAGTCCAAGTTCTTTATGATGCATTCATTATCAATTTAAGTTTCTCATCACCCTATTATGCACAAAATAATGGTTAGGTAGAAGCCTCTAACAAAAATCTCAATAACATGCTAATTAAAATGGTTAATCATCTAGTTGGGATTAACATTTACACATCCTCTTCACCTTATGGGCATATCATACTATAATTTGAACCCCTATAGGTACTACCCTTTTTTCCCTTGTGTTTGGAGTAGAGGTTCTCTTTCCTCTTGAAGTCCAAATTCCATCTCTTTTCATATTCCTAAAATATCTCATGTCTAAGAGCAATTATCATCAATACAATTTATCCCAACTTGATCTACTTGACAAACATTTTTTAGATGCACTTACCCACCTTTGTGTCTATCAAGAATGAATCAAGTGTGCTTATAATAAACACATTAAAGTGTGATAATTCAATATTGGAGACCTCATCCTAAAGGAAAATCAAAATGTCACCAATATGGAGAAAATAAAGAGAGGCAAGTTTGCTTTCAATTAGCTTAGACCTTATATCATAATACATAAGTATGGATTAGGAGCTTATCAGTTATCTTCCCTTGAAGGGAAACTAGAATCTGAGCCCCTCAATACTTCGCATTTACATCCTTTTTTTGTTAAATAGGATAAAAGTCACCTTTTATTCTAACTTAAGCTTATCCCTTGTCTCCACCCACATTCATATCCTTATTTTAAGGACAACTAATTATAGCTAAATCATGTGATTATCTATTATAGTCTTCACCTAGTAATGAACATGGGTACCATGGCTCTACCCATGGCATATTTCTCATGGTACTTTTCATCCCTTATAAGATGGATTCCCATGGTAGTTTTCTCTTAAACCTCTTCCACCAATCACTAAACTTCATGTGATTTTAGTATTGCCTTCATAAAGGTCAGCTTCTAAGCTTATATAAGGAAGTCTATGTCATCAAGAGCAAAACAATCAAAATCAAAAGTGGCATCAAAATAAAATTAGGGGTCATTTTTACAATCTATAGTCTACTCCATTAAAGGATAGTTGTGTAAATATATCAAAATTTCTCAATATAAGGTAAACTACGCCTTTGAAGTATAACTATCAATATCCTTAAACAAAGCACACAAACGTAGACCACTCCCTTGAATGATGGTGAAGTAAAACATTTTTAAAATAATAGTAATTTCTTGGAAGCTTCCTACATCACTAAACTTCCCCAACCTCTCCAAATAATAATAAAAGATCAAAAGACCCATTATCAGAATTTGAAAATACAAATATAATTTGAAAGGCACAATTAGATTTTATAAGTAGACTTCCTACATCAATCAATCTACACATTATATGACATGGACTTATTTATGCTAGATCTTTGGTAACCTTCAAAAGAGTCATGCTAGTCTCACAATAAGGTTCTAACATCATCTATTTCCCCTTTATGAACTCTACAAAGGGATTTTGAGCTTACTTGATAATATGTGATCAAGGCACTTTTTTAACCAACTAATGAATGCTAATGTGAAGCATTTGAAGGGTTTATGTTCCTCAAGATAATCCAAATTTAGTTTGTTTTATTCTTTACAAAATAAAAAGCGTCAGGCCTTATTTTTATTTTCTCATGCTTGTTGATACATTTGTTATGATGTTTGTCTCTCAATTATCCTATCTTTCTCACATTTAGTTTTGTTATCAATCTTACTCTATGTGATTTTAAAATTAGACTAAATTTTTTAATCAAATAATCATAAACAAAACCAAATCATAAACAAAACCAACATAATTAGCATATTCATCAATAACCATGATCAAGTAACATAAAATCCATAGACCATTGTCATGATCCTAATCATAACATCATCTAGTGATCAATCACATCAACTAACCATCTATCACATCTACCATAATGTAATCATACATCACAACTAAATGAGGCATTCACACATGATTATCAACCACATGTTTAAATATAGATGAGGAAGCATATAATCTAAGCATGAATGTAATCATCACTATCATCATAATCATCCATAACCATAGCACTAATCACATCATAACCATGTCCACCCAAGCATAACTAGTAGCCATAACCATAATCATATAAATATTATAAACATGATCATCTTATACATGAATTAAATGATCAAATTCATAAACATCATAATCACATAAACAACATCTATCAATAATCAATGTCATCATGAACATAAATTTAAATAACAATAACAACACATGCCTACCTAAATGAGTCTACATAAGCCATCATGAACATAATCATATCAACATCATATCATAAATAAGAAACATGAACATCATAACCATGAGAAATAAATCATAAATGATGACCATATCTATATACATCAAAATATTGATCATATATACAATCATGTACATGTCTCTCAAAATATCTATACATCTCGCTACACCAACTCACACACTGGTATCAAAATCCCTTAGGGTACAACTACCTGATAGAGCCTACCTTGTAAACCTACCTATCTACCTATAGATTCGACCCACTAACCTAGTGTCATCGTGCCAACCCCTCTAGTCATACCTACTCAATACTCACCCCATCAGGGCTCATCTATAAAATGACTAAAGACTAAGCCCTCATAATACCATAACTCTTTAATTGTTTCTACATATCCCTACATCATGATAGTCCCTAATGGTCCATAGCTATTTGTAGTCCTCTTTCTTATTGAAGAGAATCTCTCTCTTCCATAACCATGGCTATCTAAGCTCTAGAATGATTTCTCTCTCTTGTAAGAGTTGCCACTTGATCCTATGATGATACTATAGATTCTTGTGCTATTGTAAAATATGCCTAATCTATGGCTATATATGCTCATGCCTGATCCCTCTAAATGATCACTACCTATATATCTAGGGCAACCCCCTACATCTGAGCCTACTAACCATCTCCTCCTGCATTAACATTCATGTCCTATCAACCACCATCATCACCTCCAAAGTCATTTGAAACATAATGTGCCTAACATTATGCAACATATCCATTTTTAACACTTACATCATCCATATCTATCCTCATAGGTAACTCCTCATGATCAATGAATTCATGCACTAGCTTTAGAGTAGGTAGTGGAAATTTTGTATCCTCCCTCTTATACCTTGGGAACACCCTAGGGATATCTTGAATAAGTCCAAAATACCTCCATACCATGTCAAATGGAATGATATCTATCTCCTGATCTCACTTAACGTAGATCAATCTATAGCTTTCAAGATATAAAATATGTCTTGTATAATGTTTCCATCTTAGAAACCTGACATATGATCTCCAAATCATGTCTCCCACAACCAAATCATCCAATCAATCCATGTACCATTCTATGTTATGTTCCCCTCCTCTAGGTCTTGATAAGGCATAATAACCTCTCTACCTCATGTATCCAGCCTTGAAATCTATATACACAAAACCCTCCCATAGTATCCCCATAGATCTTAATAATTAGATGTGCTCATAAGCCCATCAATAGAGAAAAAGCTAACACTCATCCCATATCTCCTATGAGCCAAAAATCCCCAAAGCTCTCAATAAATATAAAATAATATCGTAAGATACCATAAAAACATTTTAGGACCTAAAAACATCTCAACCATCACCCTTAACAATAAGCATGGAAACTTCCCACTACTTGAATCTGGTAAAGTGTAATAGGTGATCACTATCATCATCATAGTGAATAACTACCTCACATCCCTATCCCTTTATTAAATTAGTGTGTAGTGGAAACTCCTTGAGTTCCACCTCACATACTCATCATCATATCTATATAATAGCTCTATCTACCCATCTCTCTACTCACTCTCAATGTGGTAGATCAACTCACCCCACATGGGTATCTGCATGATCTTATGGATGTCCTCAAGTTAAATTGTTAACTTTCCTATTGGAAGCATGAATATGTTAGTGATAAGATCTCATCTCTTGATGAGTGCCACTAAAATCACTACATCTTAAGGTACATGTTAGTAGTACCTCATGCCTCCAAGGCCCACATTCTCCATATGATCCCAATAAACATCAATCATCCCTCACTCAATCTCATCCAGTATCAAGGGCACTCTATGCTTCATCTATATCCACTCTCATTCTTATAGGATTTAATATCAAAAACCTTAGCTCACTAACATATTTTTGCCTATGAACTCTACCTCTTATTCTAATTTATTCAACTCCTAACGTTTTCCTAATATGACCTATACCTATGGCTTATCTTCAAAACTTTATCCTTCACCTTTAAACGTAATCTATCCTATACCTAATTCACCTATTCCTTACTTAACCACAACCTTAGAAATCTATCTAAAAATATTATTTTAACCTTAAATATTACCCTTTGACCTTAACTATTACCCTTTGACCTATACACATTAACCTTAACCTCACCCCTTAAACTCAACTTTGACATTAAACTATTTTTTATCCACCATTAACTTTAAACACATCTACATTTCATCAACCATCGATGGTCGAGTATTATTATTTTTGATCATTGATAGTTAGTAACCAACCACTAATATTCACCACAAAATGACCTATTGTTGGTCACCTATCAATTGTTGATGGTCGATAATGACTGGTGTTGGTAGATAATGATCACTGATGATTATTTTATAGTGATCATTAGTAATCAACCCAAACCCTGCCCCCTAAAACTACCTATTAAACACCATAAACAACTAAAACAAACTTGTCTAATCTTCACTCTACCCACCCCTATCTACCTTACACTTGCCAATTTGAATCTAAACTACCAAATTCAAATCCAAAACTAGAAACACTATCAACAACCCTATCCCTAGGTCAACACCCACCCAAAAACAAACAATGAATGAATTCAACAAAACATTTATTTGCCAATTTGAATCTAACCTATTAATTCAATGACAAACCCTACCTTATTCTTCAACCACCATCATGGAGGTACCCTAAGAACCATCACTTGAACTCATGCTCTCCCTCATCCCCTCTACATCCTAAATCACTTAGTTGACTTAATAAATACCTCACTCAATCTCTCAACCAACACTATAAAATTGTCACCATTTTCTTGATCAACTCACAAGTTAGTCATCAAAGGTATAAAGGCCAAATGAACATAATGAACCTAGGGTAGCATTTTTACTCTCACCCTTTTGGGGATAACATCCGACCATCAATGGTTAACCTTAACCATTGATGACAAATTAAAATAGGGTTTTAACCTCCTACCCACACCTTTTTCAAAGAAACTTTCATCACAAAAACTAATCCAACTACTTACTAATAGAGATTACCTTCTCTGCCACCTTGACCACTAATCACGTAACCTCATCATGGTCATTTTGGCCTACCTTTTTTATGTTTTATGATGACCTTTTTTTGGTCCTTTTGATTGAAACAACTAAATTATTATGACTAAATTTTTTGAATTTACACTACCTTTTACATACTAACCCATTTTGTGTCTTCCTAGGATCACCTCCTACCTTGGATACCTACGATAACATTAACCTTATCTAAGAGACTTGAATTTACAAGTGTAACCCAACTACCACACCTAAATGTAGTTATGTGATCTACTTGTCACTTGTCCTTCTAGTGTTGACCTTATTTTTATTTGACTACTTCAACCATGGTAGCCTAGTAAATGCATAATCTTAGTTGTCACACTTAGTCACACTGTGTGCACATATTTGTGCTTTAATACACAACCTATCACCAATTTTGTCATCCACTTATCCACTTATAAAACCTACACCAAACTCTTTTTCACATCATCAATTCTTAGTTTGAGGGAGAACACCTCCTCATATACTTAGGGAATTTAACCTTCTACCTTTAAAAAAAAATAGATTATTGATTAAATAACATAACAAAAAGGGGGAAAATGTAAACACTAGAAAGCCACACATAATTGTTCTAGATGTTGAACTAACCCCTAAATCACTTTTAGACCCCCTTGGGACCACTTGACAAACCTCAACAACCAAACCTAATGTAAAATGGCTAAAATTTAACCATTCTACCCCTTAACTTCGTAACCACTAATAATCAAACCCTAACTATTAATGGTTAGGCCTAACTTTTGATGGTCATCCTTTTAACTACCTTAAGGGTTAACTCCAACTAACTACAACTTGATTTTTTATATTTAGCTTATATAAGTTGTATGTAAATCAATGCATGATAAAGTTAAATTTAGAAAGCCTATTAAAACTCTTGTTGAACCTCTTGTTCCATCTCTCCCTTCCTTATATAAAAAGAGAGGAGGAAGAGGTGAAAGGGATATATAGTCAAGATCAATCAAGCACCAAAAGCTAAATAATTATTAGAGATCATCGACAATTATCAGATCTTATATTAGAAGTTATTTTGTAGGTATTCTTCTAGTAACCAAGTCAAAAATCTGAAGTGTCATAATTCATCAGTCACATCCAAGACACTCTTACTCTATATAAATTACTCTAGACTCTACTAAAAAGTTTTTTAAAGCCAATTACCTCCACATTCTTCATACCAATGGGTTAAGTATTTGTCTTTTATCAAATCTAGTAATTGGTTTCTCTATTTTATCTTCAATCCCACCTTCCATAATCTATTATCCAACCTTGTACCCAATCATTGGGCTAAATTATTTGTTGTTTTACCTACATGACACTAATTTTGCAATTAGTATCAGCAATCAACTAAATTAAACCTTTGCATCTTACAAAATTTATAGTCTTCATCTCTAGATCATATTCTTGGAGAATAGAAATCCACTTACCTCTCCTTTCTCCAAGTTCACATTGACTAATCATGAGCTTAGTGGTAAGATCTGATAGTATTTCATTTACCTTATTTCTAAGTATATAATGCCTAAATTTATTCATTGCCTTGACTAGATTACATGCTTATTTATCAATAAGAGAATAATTCAATTCAACATTTTTTAAATTATAACTCATGAAAGCAATAGGATGATCATATCCATCTATCTTTTGAGTTAGGATAGCTACAATTATATGGTCAAAAGCAAAAAAATAAAGTTAGAAGTATTTAGTAAAGTCTAGACTTATCAACATAGGGGCTTGTCCAATTGCTTATTAGATTTCCTTGAAGGCCTTTTTGGTATATTCATTCCAAGTGATCTTGGAATATTTATTCAACATTTCATTCAAAGGTATCACTATTTCTTTAAAACCAGAAATAAACTTCCTCACAAAGTTGATTTTACAAAAGAAAGACTTTAGTTCCTTCCTATTATTAGGGGTTTCTATCTTTAATATTGCATTTACTCTATTTGGGTATATAGAGTTCCCTTCCATAGTTATAATATGTCCCAACAATTTTCCCTTTCTTACAAAAAGATTATCTTCTTTGGGTTGAGAGAAATTCCATACCTTTTACACCTTTCAAATACTTTTTACAAGTGCACGATGTGATATTTCCTATTCTTTGAAAAGATAGTTAGGTCATCCATGTAAATAATAATTCACTTATCTATGAGGCCTTGAAATGCATGTTCCATTAATCTCTATAATGTTGCACCTGAATTTATCAATCCAAAAGAATTCTCTTGTAGGTAAAAGTGCTCCACTTAATAGTAAATATAGTCTTCATTCTTTCTTCTTTGTTTGCTATCACTTGATTATACCCTAAAAATCGATCAAGAAAAGACATCATAGAAAAATCATAAACAATTTGGATTACTTGGTCAAGAGAAGGTAGGGGTAATTATCCTTTTCAAATTCTCTATTCAAATTTATAAAATCAATACATAATTTGATTTTGCCATTTTTCTTCTTGACTGGTACCAGGTTAGCTACCCAAGTGGAGTGTCTAATGGGAAATAGTATCTTAGCATCTAGTAAATTCTTGACATCTTTGTATATCATTGATTCTAAGATAGGTTTGAATGGCCTTTTTTTCCGCAAATGGTTTACATGCTTCCTTTAGAGGTATGGTGTGGGTTATGACCCTAAGATAAAAAATCTTTAAGTCATCATAGGACCATGCTATTACATCCTTATACTTGGTCAATAAATATTTAGATCTTTTGGTTTTAATGATTATGAAAGTTTTACTAATGTTCACTATCTAAGATTTACCTTGGGAGCCTAGGTCCATCTACTTTGGGAATCTTGGCAATCTCAACTAGTTTATCTAAATCAAATAGTCTCTCTAAGGCTATCATCCCTTTAGGGATCATATTATCACTCAACTGAATGATCTTGTCATCAAGTTTTCCTTCAAATTTATCATCATTAATGGTATTTTTGCTAGCTTCATCAATAATGTGAGCCTCAAATACTCCTGTGTTAGTCGTGAAGTATATGATCTATTGATCATCATTGAATACTTGTACATGGTTAACATTATCTAGACCTGAGGGATATGTGACTAATTCAATGGTAAGGCTTTGTAACTTAGTATTTTTATTGGGCATAAGGTTGGTTATAGATAAATCAAGTTCAATAGTAGACTTGTTTTCCTCCTTAAGGATTGACACAATGTTGAAAGCATCAAAACATTTAATTAACTCCCACACTCTAAATTTATATTTCTTAAGGTATGAAAATTTTCATTGGTATTTACTTTTGACCTGATTAACTACCAATTTTGAATCACCAAAAACTAATATTTCCTTGACCTTGTGATTAATTACAAACTATAATCCAAGAACAAGTGCTTCATACTCTACAAGATTGTTAGTACATGAGAATTAGAGTTTGTAAGAGGCATTTTATTCTTTCCCAATGGGAATGATTAGTACCACTCCTACTCTAGAACATGATTTGTATCTATCACCATCAAAATATAGCTTCCATGATATAGACATAGCATGAAATTTTTTGGAGTTACATGCCTTTATGGTGTCTAGAGTGTAAAAATCTAGATCTGAGTTAACCATGTTGACCCTCTCATTAGTTGCATTGTACTTGGTTATCATATGCTTCATTTTAGACTCCCTCTCTATCTTTATTTGAGTTGGAACCACTTTTTAGGGTAACCACATATGTGAATAGTTAGTTAACATATAACCATTTAGATATTTGGTTTATTCCCTACTTAAAAACATTCCATATGTATTAGCAATATACACCACTTATATTTCAATGAATTATTGGATCCTTAGTTTAGAAGTAATTTGCATGTGAAAATTTAACAATTCACCAATCACTTTGACTCTTGATTTATTTAATTGATTCACAACCCTATGAGATTTCATTGGATTCAAACCTAATTTTTCACAAATACCCTTAGGCATGATATTTTTAGATACACCTATATATACCATGAAATTGTGTAAATTCTTACCAAAAATCCTAAATGTGATCAATAAAGGTGGAACATATTCCTTATTTTTGTGTATTACAATGTTAACATGTGTAACCTTTTGAGACTTACCAGGTTTCCTAAACAAAAATTCCAACAACAAATACCTTTGTTCTTTAATCTAAGTCAACTCATGAAAGGCAATGTTAGCTTTGATCTTTTTCATGTCCTCTATTGTATTATATCTAGTCTTGTTGGAAGAGTTAGATACATAAACATTGGGCTTATATGTACTTCCCTTATGAGGATCTAGATTATTGTTTGATGTAGTATTAGGAGTATCAAAGTTATTTGGTGGAGTTGAGGTAGTCAAAGGTTGTTTCTACTCTCTATTCCTCATAGGATACATCTTCTTGAGATATTGCTAAAAATCATGAATCTCTTTAAAGATATTCTTAGGATTATTCTCTTCTTATAATGAGAACTCAAATATCTCCACTATGAGAGTTAAATCAGTATATTTAGATGACCTTGAAGAACCTGAGGTACTTGCTCCATTATCTTTATTAGGTACAACTTCAAAATTATCTAATTCTTCTTTAAAATATTCAGAATCATTGCAAAATTCTAGATAATCTAATTCACCATGCTTTGAAGTAAAATGAAATCTACAATAATCAAGAAAGGTTACAACACCAAGATTTATATCAGGCACCTTATTATTATCATATGACTCATTTTTATGGTTTTTGTTTTTATTTTCAAATATATTTTATGTCTTATTGAACCTTTGGAAAGAGAAGTTCCTATTAGAGCTTTCTCTAGTATTTCCAATTTGCTTTTATAATTGAATGAAATCAATGATTACATTTTGAACCATCTTCAAGATAAAATAATTCTCATTCTTGGGTGCCTCAGAATTATGAACATGAGTATTTCTACAATTTGCAGACATCAAAGCTCTCTGGTCTTGTTGATGAGACCCAATGGTAGAGTTGTTCAATAATCCCATGTTTTGACCAAGATGTACATGGTTCAAATGAAATTGATTCAAAACTATAAGTTGATTTAAGGAATATTTTGATTGACATTGGGAATGACATTTATAATAGGAAATTTTGGATTAATGTTAGGAATATTATATTCTATTTGGCCTTGGGGTTGCATCTAATCATTAATGATCATAACTTCAACATAATCTAGGGCTAGTGTATTAATGATCTAAATAAATCTTTCGAGAAACATGGAAGTCATGGGATCTAAGGAATCCTTATATATATCTAAGTCTAAAGTCTCATTATGTCTATAAGGAGCTATGGTTATACTGAACATTTTATACAATCTAGCATTAAATGCCCATATGGGCTCATTTGAGTCTCTTTTGATTGTGGTAAACTATTGGTATATGACATATAGACTAATGATTTTACCAAACTAATAAATGAAATAATTATTAAAATCATTTTATCTAGCTATGTAGTTTTCAAGAAGGTTATGCAACATCTTTGAAAGTAAATGGAAATAATTTGCATGCTACATCTTCATAAAAAACATTCAAAAGACATAAAGTAGCTTTTTAGGATTTAATGTGTTCTTCAGTAGTTATAACACCATTAAGACTAAAATTAGTTAGATAATTTTTAATAATATTAGGAAGGTCATGTACCACACCTAACACATTTATTGAAGAACCACCTAGCCAAGCCCTACCTTGATAGGGATTGAACATAAGAACATCCTAAATTGGTGAAGTTGGTTGATACTTTAAAAGTTTATACTTACCTTTGTCTTTCCTATATCTCCTATTGACTTATCATGAAATAATAGGAACCCTTGTCTTTGAATGTGACCTGGTCCTTATCCTTGGTAATTCTAGCTTAAGAGCTTTGAACCTTGTTTGAAATATAATGTGTAAGTCTTATCTTTACAAAGAATGATGATCAGACTTAAAAATTAAGTAAATTTTGTATAAATATGTATAAATAATGGTAAAATACATCATTATTTAACTAAAATATCTCAAATATGTGTTAAAACACATAAATATGAATGATGTTTACATGTTTCAAGCTCAAATAAACTCAAATTTGTAGATATCCAATAAATATTTGGCCAAAACAACTATTACTAACCTCAAACACTTTTGATTTAAATATCTTAATCTATCTTCACCACAATTGCTCATGAATCTTTAAAAAAAAAATTGGTCTAAATAAGCACAAAGACTAGTCTAACACCATTAAGATTAATGATATTTACACAAATATGCTAAAAGAAACACAAATATGCAAATAATAAATCAATATTTGAATAAAATTCACCAAAATTATCAAAGATGTTGTAAATTTTCAAAGATTTAATTTCCCTCCTAGATCCAATTGTTGATTCCTAAATGTTATATATAGGTCAACATATAGTGTTTAATAAATTCTTCTCAATTTTGGATTTAAATAATCCATTGCATGAGTTGTAGTTGTGATAATCATGTTATCCTTGGTGGGATAGAGGTAGAACAAGTTTATTGTTGCACAAATTTATATTAGTTGGTGGTTGGGAGACACCATGGCTTAATAGTTGATCTTTGATTTCGGATATTACCTTTGATAGTCTAAGTGAATTGTTATCAAAACCTAAGTATAAATCTATATTAATATCAATATTCAAAATGAAACTAATCTAAGGTGAATTGATAAAAAATGAGTAAAAGGAATGGTAGGGTAGAAAAGAGAGGTGTTATTGATATTTATTTCAAATATTATGAAAAAGTTCCAATTTCATATGAACATGCATTTAACCAATATGTAGCATGAAGTAGCATAAGCTCAAATCCTATCACACATTAGGCAAACATCAAAATAAGGTATGAAAATATGCAAATAAGAACCAAGTTCACTTAAATAATTTCATCCCTACAAATAAATAGCATTAGATTAGATGAAAGAGGATTAAATAAAGCAAAATAAACCTAAGAAATTTCAACTAATCTATCATTAACACAAATTAGAAACTTTACATTTAAAGATACAGATCTAGAATTCACAAGAACCATTCAAATCTAAAGATATTATCAAACAAATGAGAGAGAAACTATGATAGTAATTCACACAAGCAAATGTGGGAAAACATTTCAATACTCGTTTATATTAGTTTTCTCAAAATTTACAAATAGTTTTTGGCTCCAAAAAACTCTCTCTTTTATAATTGGCAATACCTCTTTATATAAACAATTCATGAGGTATGACAGTTAGTAATGAAAAATTACAATTTTACATGTGTATAGGATAGTTGTCATTTTCATTAAATTCTAGAAAAAATGACCTTTTCTAATATACTAACTTAATTTACTTAAAAATTTATACATCCCTTCAAAAAAAGAATATTCAATTTCAAAAATATACAATGCTTGTTATAAAAGAATATTCCTAATCCAACTAACTTTGGGACCCTAATTCTATTGTAGGCTTATACCTTCCTTGTAGGATCTTCATTATATAATGTTGCTCATTGATCATATGGAGGTCAAAAATGGGCCTTATTAAAAACTCTCTTTCTTGATATCCCAGGTTATTGAGGTCCTTTTCAACTATTTCTAAGCCCTGCTTGATGATCCTAGCATCTCCTATCTTCTCTTGAGATGACAATATTAGGCTCATGATCTTCTTATTATTAATTTATATCTTTCTATGGAATTAGTTCCTTACTACATGAATTGAGAATTTATATGATTGAACTCCTCATTAATGATAAGGACCCAAGGAATAAATGAGGTGGGTTATTTGATTAATCTATCCAATATGTGTAGCATCATATCTTCCTACTATTTAAGGTCCTTGGAAATTTCCACAATCTATTTGGACCTACTATTTAGGGCTCTGATCAAGTCTTTCACTTGATAGCTTAAATCCTACCATTAGACAACTTGGCTTGTAGCCATGGAATTTTGCTTACTTATTACCTCTTGTTTGATTTTGACTGAATTTAAGGAATTGAATAAGTTACTCATGGTGCCCTAAAATATCTTAAATCTATATTCTTAGATGATAAGATGGTAGTATCTTATAAATTTTTCTATTGTTACATCATGCATTTGATGATATATTAAAATTGATCAAATTATGCTTGAGCCAGTGTCAATGGATCTTATTTAGAGATAGGAACCTCACCAAGCTTCTATCCTTCCACTAGAGTCAAACTGATAAATGGTTTTAATTTTTGAAAGGTGAATTTCTCTCCAGTAATCATGGACTTATTTTCTATCATTCTTTCCAAGCTAGTGGTATTTGGATTAAATTGAAACCCCATTGATGATTGAATCATTTTTGGAGTTGGGGTTTCTATTTATGATCCACGTAATACTCCTAGGGTAGCCATTCTTTTCTCCTCTTCCTTTTGTAGAGCCACAATCCATGGATTATTTTCTTCATGCACAATGATGTTGATAGACTTTGTTATTACACAAAGATGGTGCAGAGTAGGGACTTTCTGCAATTTACCACAGTGGCCATGAATTTGTAAAAATTAATCACTAGTGGTTTTCACTCTGGTTCTAGATTGAATTCTTCTTGCATAGATAATAATTCAACTTTCTTAGGCTTGATTATGAATAATATAGGGTTGAATTAGGGATTTAGTATGTGTTAGGGCTATTTTTAAGGTCTTATTGGTGATTTAATGGTGGCATCTAGTTCAAATGATGAGATTCATTACATCCTTATGGAATTTTCATAATACTTTTCTCATTAATATTTAAAAAATGACCATTGTCTTTTGAAAATTCCACATTGATCTCACACTATTAGATCTATTTAATTAGATCAATGTAGTTTATTATCTCAATTTGAGAACTCAAATGTTATTGGTTACTTTTTATATCCCTTATGGTTATGACACTTGTCACTTATGTATTCACTCTAAGATTTTTTGAAATGTTAATATTGATCTTGCATTATTGATCTCATTTGTATAAATCAATCATGATATATCAATCTTGATCTACTTAATTATGCCTCCTAATCCATAGAATATTGATTAGAACATATACACTCATCTACATACCATTGATCTTTAAAATATGCTTGACTTTTAATTTGTGGCTTGTGACTATTCCATGTGTCATCTCCGTGTTTGTCCTTAGAGATTTTGACTTTTTAACCCTCATCACACACCATTGGATCTATTTGTTTTGATCAATGTGCTCCATTATATCTCAATCTAAGGGGTGGAATGCTATTGGCTATTCAATATTCTTTCGATGAGATTGTGACACTTATTACCTTATCACTTATCTTAGGGTTTTGTTGAAGTCTTGAATCAATATGTGTCATGAGATCAATCTTGCCTATGAAAACATGTATCGTTGATCTTCAAAAGATGTTTAAAATCTAGCTTAGTGTTGGGGCTTGAATTTTAAACTTCAATCTTTCACCATTGGATAATCTTGCCTAGGTAAATGTGTGTCATTGATTAAGGCTCTTGACTTGTTGACTTTATATGCATCATCTGATCAACTCTGCTTGAGAAATTATGTACCATCAATCTTGAAAATAACAAAGAATGTTAATTTAGGATAAGGAAATATATATCACTTAGGTTAAACAATTTAGACCATGGTTTTATTCATGTTGATAAACATGATAAAACCTTTGATAAAATCTTTAAGTTAGGTTTTAAAATATGATAAAGTGACCCTGCACATAATAAAGGACATGGCATATAGTCTTAGGACAAGGATTTTATTTAAAGTCTAAAACATAACAAAAGGACTCAATGGTTAGTTATACCATGTGGAAATAAAAGGGACCAATGGGGGCTTAATACATAAAGTAGCCAAACATAAACTTTTTAGACTTGGTTGTGTTAATAAACATGGCTAAACCTTGGGATAAAAATTAAACTAAGTCTATGGCATGATTAATCATTCCAACATAAATTTTTCTTGCCAAATTTGAATTTGATTTAAAAAAACCTAAGCTAGGGTAATTTGAATAAGAGTTTCAATATGCTTTTAGTTTTATTTTCAATAGACCAAAGGCTAGTAAAAGGCCAAATTTATATAAAAATCCTGAAACTCAGGCATTGCCCATTCCAAATGGACTCCATTAGAGTTGTAACATAAAACATAAATATCTAATGTTAGTAATTTTAGGAAAGATTAAATCATAATTATGAACAAATATGCCAACCAAACTAGGTGTGAATGATATTCAAATAAAGATAATGTGTAAACATGCTAGTGGTTCTCTGATCTAGTGAATTTTCAATTATAATTTTTAAATTTTGCATAATTTAAAATAAGGGTCCCCATTTTTCAGAAATGAGGGTATGTTGACCACAATAGTACCTAACATGGATAATGGGAAGATATTAATAGAAATCCTAGTGTGACTGGTGAAAGAGTAAAATATTTGGTAGATTTAGGATTAAGGTGCTCAAAATTTAAAAAAAAAACATAAGAGGTAAGGCTAGACAAAGGAAAGTGTAAAGTTTTTGAAGAGTATCCTAAATAATCCTCATATTCAAAAGGGGATGTGCTAATAGATGAAGATAAAATTACTAAGGAGTTGAGTGTTTGGGACAGGGTTTAATAAAGGATCATAGTAGACCTCTAATTATGGTGTTTTATGAAGGAAAATGTGTTTTTACTTAGATGAATATATGGATTAGCTAATGTTTGATGTACAAACTAGTTCCCTCAAAGACCAATAACCTAACACAAACTAAGGTGACTACATTATTATATATGACTACCCAACCAAGATCAATAATTTTAAGGCTTCTCAAATTGCTGACAGAGGTAAACTAATAAAACATTATAAATAATGCCATAATTAGTATCTAGAAGGCACATTTAGAAAAGTTAGATTTGTAGTGTATTCACTTCAAAAATATTCTAGTTTCCATGGACCTAAAAAATGTTGAGTTTATTCCAATGTATAATAAAGGAGGAGCCTATCCTATTGGATGGAGTTGAGTTAGAGGGAGTTAAAATAGTTGAAAAATTAGGTATACTAGTGGATCAATTCTTTTAGAGGAAGGACACAAAGGATAGTTAAAGTGAATAATAAGAGCAAGATCAAATCAAGTTTTATTAGAAATTCAAGGGATGTGAAGACATCTTGAATAATCTCATTGAGAGAGTTACCTTGATTGAGTATATTTTCTTAAATTTTTATAGCATAATTTGGCTATCACAACACATTTTCATGAGGAATAACATGAATAAGATACCCTACTTACATAGGTGTTTATGAACAAGATATAATATGAGAGAAATCAAATCATATAGGAAGTGGAATACATTAAAAATAAAATTAGTGTGATCTAAAAAAATATTAAAGAGATATTTAAAAGTATTCAACACCAAATAATTGATGAGAAAAGTACACTAGTGGACACCTTCAAGGAGATGACTAAAGGTTATGGTAATAAAATTATAATTTGAGGGGTATTAGGAGTAACATCTTAAGTTTAAGGGCCTAACTACATGGATTTTTATAATCACAAAATAAACTCAATTGTGCTTGCACACTATAAAAATTATGAAGCTAAGTTAAATGAAGAGGCACCAGAGTTAATTTTGGCATCCAAGCTATTGATCGGTTGTATGATGGTGGCCAATAGTGTGGGGTGATACTGACCCTTAAATTTGATGGGCTTTGAAAGTTTTAAAAAAATCCATCTCAGGGCCATAATATTTCAAAGTAAAAAGTGTGGCATCTAAGCCAAGTCCATGTACACACATACAAAAAAATCCAAATAAAAAGGTAAAAGAAATTGTGTCAAATTTAGACCTGTAGAAGTCAATGTGATTATTGTGAGGTAAATGGTACAAGTAACTTATTTTAGATCTTATCCAACAATAATTTAAAATAAAAAATTAGGGTGAGCTATTTCAACCTAGCATGTTAAATTGGATGCCATGTTAATTACCATATGGTGGCATTTGAGTGACCTCATGAAACATAAAGCCTTTTGAAGGCTATAAAGGCTGGTGAATGGCCTTTTAAAGGTGATTTTATTGGATATAGGGGTAATGTTACTTAAATAAAGATAAAGCTTAAAAAATTAATGATAATGTCATATATACTATTATGGATTTTACTATGATGAGATGTTGTTATTCAAACTAATGTTTTTATTAATAGAATTTGTTATTATAGTTGATAGGTTTTTGTATTTGATAGGATTATTAATTATGTACAATAATTTTTCTATATTATTTTTTTATTTTATATTTAGTTATTTCCATACATTAGTAAGTAATATATAATATTTATAAGTATCCTCATGTGTGCAAAGGCGTGCACATAATAATGTACTGATTTACCATTTATAACTAACCCCAACCCACCCTGGTATGTCTCTCCATGGGTTGGGTGAGTGTGCAAGGTTATCTTACTTTTTATACTAGCATGAATATATTTAGTGTTGGGAGATGCACATGTGGCACAAGACTAGTGTGTAAATGACTAAAAACCAACTAGTAGACACTCCACTTTCATCACTTTCATGTCAAATTTACAATTAGAATGACTATCTACAACATGTAAATTAGGTCAAAAATGATTAAAATATACACATTTTCCCACACACTTGATGTGCATATTATAAAATGCATTGGGGCATCCCTAATTAAGGCAATGCACTATATCCAATCATCAACCATGCTTAATTCATTCCAAGTCAAAATGTAACCTTTAAAGTTACATTTTTGGATCAATTAGGTGGAATCCTTATTTGAATTTCAATAGTTGCATCACTTTGCATTAAGTTAATTAAAATTTACTAATTAAGCTAATATTCCTATAATGGAAACTTCCACAGCTTTTTGGAATTACTTATTTTTTATCAAGTCATTAATTGAATTATTTTTCCATTCACATGGCAAGTGGATTTAAATATCTAGAATCATGAGATCACATGTAAAGTTGTCAAGAATTTGTATAAATTCAAGTAAATATCAAAAAAATACAAACCCATCCCTAATTAATACAAACTATGTCCCACACATTAATGGTATTAACTCTCTAAATTGGATTAAATTTCAAACACAGCTTGATCATCATCTGATAGTTGAAATCGATCTGATAAGTCTATAAATAAAAGGTTCATTTATCATTATAGACATCTTTTTAATGAAAATTTACTTTACCAAAATCAAACAAGAGCTTCACCATTTATTCTAATTAATTCAATAAATCACAAATAGGACAAGGAGAGATGCTACCAGACTAACTTTATGACATTAACAAAGATATCTCTAGTTTCATATCTAGGCCAAACATGTATGTGTACTAGTAATAATTAGATATACATGAGGAAGGTAATAATTCTAGTTAGTCTTATATTTATTCATCCCTTATAAATATTTCTCAATTTGAGGATATATTCCTAGAAAATTATGTTTCATATTATTTTATGTTTATTTGCATTCTAACAAAAAACTAACCTTATCTATAATTATATGATCACATAGTGTCACATGGCCATCCTCTCACAAACTAAAATGACTATGTATATATGTTCACCAAATAAACTCTCCATCAACCATCATATCAATAACCCATCAATAAAAATACACATATCCTTGATGCCTCCATCAGACCAATCCTATCAAATATCTATTATAGGCTAGTGGATCCTTTGGTTTCTACTATCATCTCTCACCCATTGGTATTTTAATCATGATGTGATCATAATCCTAAATTTAAAGTACTGTACATAACCTAATGATCATAATTTTATGATAGGCTATTATGTGTGTGTGTGTGTTTGTATAACTAGGGTAATATTAATGGCCCTAGTAAAATCATATGGTAAAGTTTATCATGTCTTAGATCAATCCTATCAAGTTTATGAGAAGGAATCAACTGCTCTTATCAATTAGTAATATGGTGCTAAAAATACCCATCACAATCAAAACCTCCATATCAACTAATGCTTTTGATACACCCATAAGGAAATATAGGTCTTCTAATGCATATATGTCAATAATTTCACCCTCTATCATGATGCCAATGATGCCAATTAGATCTTCTAATACTGTTAACCATCCTTGTTGCATCTGTTGAATCATGGATACCTAAGTGGGGAGGAAAAGTATTTGATAGATATACTCTAGTGTAACTATCACCTCTCCAAGAGGTAGGTGAAAATTAATCATCTCTGAGTGTTATCACTCAAATAGATTCAAATATAGGCTCTGATTACTTATATCATAGGCATATATACAAAGTGCTACAAACCTACTATCTTTAAAAAAACCAAGGTCTCCTCCATCTATACTCCTAATTGTCATAATACATGTGAGCATAAATCTTGATCAATCAATATTAAGACTCACTCCTACTAATCATAAACATGTCAACATGTTATGTAAATATGATCTATCTAGACACTAATGGTAAATTCTATCACCAAAATCAATACCTTAACATCAAAATAATAATTTTACCTATCTAAGACATAAAATTACATGTTCACATCAAAAAAATTCTTTTAATCATTCAGTATATTTTCCACTTAGGTAATTTTATCAATTTTGATGATATCTCCATTTCACAAGGTGTTATCATCATTTCCTAGGGTGATCTCACCATTTCATAAGGCATTATAACTTTTTCTTGTATTTTTGACCATTTTAGTGTTATCACCATTTAACAAGGCATTATCATCATTTCTCAGGGTGAGATCATTATTTCACAATGTGTTATCACCATTTCTTAGATTTTTAGCTAGTTTCACATTATTTCCATTTATTTGGGTGATATCATAATTTATTATGGAATTATCACCATTTTCATGACTTTCCTTATGTTTGGTAAAATTACTCCTAGGTAGGCATTCTCTTCATTTCAGTGTTTCCCACCTAGTTTGGCAATATCATCAATTTGGGCATAGTATCAATAATTTTGTGGTGATATCACCATTTATGGGTGTGATATCATCATCTTTATGAATTTTGAAAATGGTGACTTATCTACTCTTCCTAATTATACCTAGCATTAAATGAAATAAATGTAAATTTTTTGACAACTCAACTAGTCATCTATACACACCAACTAACTCCCCATGATGAATTTATGATGGAATGCATGTTATTTATGTCAAAAATCTCAATTTCAAATCCATAGCACAAGTTTTAAATAGGTGAGGGTGAAAATTAACCATTTTCACCACTAGGGGTAAGTTTATAGTTCTAAATTTTAATTTTAATCCCACCCTCTCATTGCATCATCCTTCCTTCCTAGAGGTCTGTTTGTGGCTCTATGGTATATTTTTACTCCTATTTTCTTCTAGTTTCTCCATTTTTTTATCCATTTATATTGTATAATTCTCCCCCTCCATTTTTACATTTTGAGGGCCCATCCACAAACATTATTTTTTGGTCAATCCATTTAGGGGGTATCATGGGCATCCCAAACACTATTTGGGGCATCATTGTGAAATCATTTTTTAGAATATTTAACAAAAAAAAAAGTTTAACACATCATTCTTCAATCATTATAAAATAATTTGAAAATTTGTTGCTCCATTTATGTCTCATAAAACCATTTCAAAATGGGAAAAAATGTAGACACTCTACTTTCATCACTTTCAAGTCAAATTTAAAATCATAATGAGTTTCTAAAACATGTAGATCAAGGAAAAAATCAATAAAACACCCAAATTTACCTGCACACTTGATGTGTATATTCTAAAACCCATTGATGCATCACTGATTAAGTAAATGCACTGTATTTAATCATTATCCACACTTAATTCATCCCAAGTAAAATGATGAATTTATAAGTGATATTTTGGATAAATTAGGTAGAATATTTATTTGAATTTTAAAATTCACATCAATTTACATCAAGTTAATTAACCTTTACTAATTAACCTAATATTCCTATAATGGGAAATTCCATAGATTTTTAGAACTAACTATTTTTCTCAATTAATTAATTTGAATTATTATT
This sequence comes from Torreya grandis, assembly GCA_037957365.1. Taxonomy (NCBI): domain Eukaryota; kingdom Viridiplantae; phylum Streptophyta; class Pinopsida; order Cupressales; family Taxaceae; genus Torreya; species Torreya grandis. The sequence continues at coordinate 103,490 of JARHVA010004204.1, forward strand.
CCATTCACATAAAAAATGGATTTAAATATCTAGAACCATGACATCATCATGAAATCACATTCAAAGTTATCAAACATTTACATAAATGTAAGAAAATACAAAAAAATGCAAAACCATGCTGAATTAATTAAAACTCTATCCCAAATATTAATGGCATTAACTCTCAAAATTAGATTTAATTTCAACCACACATCTTGATCATCATTTAAAAATTGAAGTAGTCTAAGAAGTCTATACAAACAAAGATCATTTACCTATATAGACATGTTTTTTGGTACAAACTTACTTTACCAAAATAAAACAAGAGCTTCACCATTTCTTCTAATTTATTTAAAAATCAAAAATAACATAAGGGGAGATGTTATTGGACTAGCTCTATGACATGGAAAAAGATATTGAGATCTATATCTAGGTTAAACATGTATGTATATTGGATATAAGCATATATATATGAGGAGTGTAATAATTTTGGTTAGTGTTCTATTTGTTTATCCCTTATATATCTTTCTGAATCCAAGGATATATGCCTAAAAAAATATGTTTCATACTATTTTATGTTTGTTTGAATTATATTAAGAAACTAAGATTCTATAAATTCATATGATCACATAGTGTCACATGGCCATCGTCTCACCAACCAAAATGACTATACATGTATGGGTCCTAGATAAATTATCCATCAATCATGTCATCAATTTTTTGTTGGTATAAATATGTATATCCTCAATACATGGCAAAGTAGAGAGAATCCTAATACACTATGATCACCTTCATCACTTTATATATTATAATAAATTTATGCTAGGATATGCTAGACCTATGGGGATAGGAGGGATAAACCTTGTATACATGTTGAGTACATAAAAGGTGGTCAATAAGAAAGGAATAAAAAATATCCATCATGTAAATTAGGTTGTTCAGTAATTTGGTATACCATATAAGGATGTATTACACCATGTATTGGTAGTATAAAAGGGTGAGAGGGATAAATGAGATGTAAAAATAGGATGCCTCAGATAGAGCACAATTATATTATATTTATCGATATAATTACTATGATTTGGTTAAGATGGGGAATAACCCAAATAATAATAATTAGTGGTGTGAGAGGAAGATGATAAAGAGAAAGCATAGGCATATGGAGATCTTATGATAGAAGAGAGGAGTGGAGGATGTTGAGGGATATGAGGAGAATCTTGAAATGGATCTAGACTAGTAGGAGGGAGATCTATTTGAGTTAATTGTGAACTATATTTTTTCCTTTCTTACATAAATTTAATTAAAAACTCATTTTTAATCTAAAAGTATGACCCCATAGGTGATTTTCCTTTCTATTTGTGGTTATGGGAACTATTAGTGAGTGGTGGAGCCTCTTAAGAGACACATGTTTAGACATATTATTGTTACCCATAGGAGAGACATTAAAAACATTTCTAATAAATCCAAGAGTTCTAGGTTGTGTCAAGAGACACACACATATATTAGATATTTCTTAGCAAGTCTCATAAGATTTGGATACTAGAGTTACCCAAATTATGATCTCAAACCTAAATTTTATAACTCACAATGATAATAAAATTACTATAGGGAGATGGTAGGAGGTGATAGGGCACATGCCTCGTATAGAAAATGAATGCTATCACCTTTATCATAGTCACATGGCATATCATATGATCAAACTAATGGTTATAAAATGAGAGAAGGAGTAGGATACCATGAAAATCAATATTAGAGAGTGATTATGAATAACTCTTTGTTTATGTTCCTTTCCAATTTTGGACTTTATTAGGAAAGTTACTATGACACACATACCACCAAGTGTGATGACCTTATTTTGTAGACATTGCACTTGATATAAATGAGTTTTTATTTGGATTCAAAATGTGTTTTGACTTTGATTAATTTTTCATTTTGCATATGCACATGGATGGATATATTATTTAATTATGATGATGTAAAATGTGATATGTAAATTCAATGGAATGTATGGATATAACTGATATTAAAAATGTGTACGATTATTTAACACTTTGTTTTTTAGGAAAATCGATTACAATTAAAAAAACTTGGAATTGAAAAACATCATAATAAAATAAGGAAAAAGGGTCTAGGATATATAAAAGAGAATTTTAGAAATTAAAATAACAATCTTAGTTCAAATCAATTGTGGGATAATTATTTCAAGATTTCAAATAAAGGTCTAAATTCATAAGAGATTTATAGGAGTTCTCCACAGTTAGATCTAAGGATGGACAAATAGGTTAAAATAAGAGAAATATAAAGTTTTTAAATATAAAATTAGTCATTTTGAATAATTATAAATATAGAGATGATCTAAACTTATATCATATCATATTTTTGATTTTATTATTTTTAATAGTGACCCCCAATTCTATCCCCACACAACTAGTAAGATACAAGGGCTCAAAACCATATGATAGATAGGGTGAGTTATGACATATCATACTTCCATATCTTTTGACCATGAAACTATTAAGGTGTGAGGAATCAAACACCAAATATTATAATATGAATGCAATATGTAAACAAAATTAGATAAGTGTATACCCCTACACCATGAACTCATGCAACTAGGAATCAAGGCCTAAACATTGAGATTCAATATAAAGAAGCATGGCATATTTTTTTTATTTTTTATTTTAATTTTGAGTACTTCCACCCATAAATTGGATCTACAAAACTATTGGCATGTGGGACTCAACACTTAATGAAAAGGTAGGCAAATAAATCACTTTAACTAATTGGTTTCTGAAAATAGTCGCTTAGGAATTATTTTAGTGAGAATCGATAAGGGGAAGGGTTTCCTTATGTTATCTTATATATTAGGATGTGTAGTAAAATTATTTGAGAAAAATATATTTAGAGGGAAGCATATTCATAATATTCATAAGGACCAAAATAAATATCTAAATTAAAGTAGGTTTTGAATAAAAAAATCTATGAAACATATAGGGGAACATATGTAAAATAAATAATTTGATTTAAATGATAATTTATTTTTCTAAGTGAAAACATTTATAAATAATAATCCAAAACAAAAAAATGGAAATAGTGAAATGAAAATGGAATGCTAAAATGTAAGTACACGATTTATAAGAAATGTAAAGGGAAAATGTGGAAAAGATATAACTATATGAAATAGTTCTTGAGATGAAAAGATTTGATGCATTCCTAAAAACTCTTTTCCCTCTAACATTCATATGTGAAATACCCCATTACTAATGAATTTACTATCTAAATAATGGCCAAACATATTAGGTATAAACTATTCTCCTTCACCATAATTCTTCTCAATATAATTGTTTAGTATTAATATAAGGTCTCCAGTCTCCCACTTTAATAAGACAAGTATATATTTTTAATATTTATTAGAAACATGAGTTATATAAGCCTTATTCACTTTGGTTGATTTTATATTTTTATAATCTAACACCTAAAATTATACTAATCAAGTATTTATATACTTATCATGGTCTAGGAAGTTCTATAGTGTCACCCAAAGACTAAGAAGTTCAACCTCAAAAAGAAAGACAATCTCATAAACAAAAACTAAGAGTGAGTGATTTCCCTCATGGGTGTGTGAAAGATAGTTCTAAATTCCCAAAAAGTAAGGTAAAGATGGAGATGTTAGTATTTTTTATTATCTTTAATGAGTTTAACCAAAATGAACTTTAATTTTGTACTGCCTATCCATTAACCTAGGGATAATACAAGGAGGTAGTATGATGTGTTATGTGGAACTTATAAAAAATATCACACACCTATAGGTTTTTGAAATGGAAACCAATATCTAAAATAAAGACTTTATAGATGCCAAATATACAAATTAACCTATTTAGTATAGATTTATGAATGATATAATTCCTCACTATAGTTAAAGGCATAAGCTACACCCACTTTTTGAAATACATTGTGGCACTAATGATGTGGTTTTGGCTATTTGAGGAATTTAGTGTAATATTCTTGATAATATCAATGTCTCAAGTATAAAATGGTCAATGGGATGATGATGGGTTACAATTTTTGAGACAAAATATGAAGATAGTGAGTGAGAGAACTCTTGGCACTTGGCACTTGACACTTGGCACTTGGAACTTGGCACACATTTTGATAAATTCTACTACATCATTCTCTAAAGTGGGTAAAAAATAAACTATATGATGGATCTTATTTGAGGTTACACAAGCATGAAAATTACCCCATAAATACCACTATGACATTTATGCAACACTCTAAGGGACTCAATCTCATCTATGCATATAATAAACATGTCATCGAAAGCATTTTAATAAATAACATCCCTAAGTATAACACACTTGGTTTACACCACATTAAGGTACTAAATTTAATGAATGGTGACCCTTAAAAAAATAATTATAATTGATGAGGAATTTGGTAATGTTAGTGTACCAAAGAGATTCAAATATAAGAGGAAAAAAGTAAATAAAATATGCTCATAGCAAAATTTGTCTTCCATAGACTTAAAACTAGAGATCATGGATTTAGATAGCTAGTTAGCTATGACCTAGCCTTTGATGATAAATTTTTGGTTCACATATGTGAGCTCAGATTCAAAAAAAATCATGCTAAATCAATAAAATAATTTATATAGCACAAGTTGAGACAAAAATGTGTGTACAGGCTTAAAATTAATGATAAATTGAGTTTCTTCATTTAACATATAATAAATCAAATGATTAGTGGTAAACATAATGTATAAGAATTATTTTTATACCCGGGTGTGATTATTCTCATAATATAGAAGAGTGTGACAGTTAAATGAGATGGCCTATTCTTTTCATCATCTTATTAGGCCAATATACCTACAATGGAAACCTTTGTTGCCATGAGATAAAGGATAAAAGACTAGTTAAATTTAGGTGGAATAAATGTAGGGGTGAAAATAAAAACCTCTTAACATCATCAAAATCATCTTGTCAATTTTTATTCCATGTAATATTACTCTCCTTCTTGAGTAAATCATTAATAGGATGAAAAACATATGTGAGATCTGGAACAAACCTTCAAATAGACCCAAGTTTCCCAAGGAAAGGATACCATGCTCATCATTAAGAGGGATAATTTATGTAATGACACAAAATTTAGTGGGTTCAATAACAATAATACACCTATAAACAATGTATCTTAAGAGTTTTTCGTGTAAATTCCAAAGATAAATTTCTAATGATTAAGCTTAATTGCATACTCCCTGAGATGGGTAAAGATACTATCAAAATATCTAAGATGCTTGGTTTATTTCTTGTATTTCCAAAATATATCATCCACATATGAATAAAACATGATGTGGAAAATGTCATGAAATTTATAAGTCATTTACATTGTATAAGTGGCATAGACTTTTTTTATGCTAAAGAGATTGACTGGGTAATAGAGAGTTCCCAAAAGGATGGCAAAGGAGGTATTTATTTGATCCTCCTTAAAAATGAATATTTAATTATATCTTGAGAAACCATCCATTATTGAAAACATCTGAAATCCTATTGTGGCATCCAAAATAATGTCTATAAAATAAATGGAAAAATCATCCTTAAGATGATATTTATTAATATCTTTAAAATCCATGCATATATTAATTTTACTATTGATTTTGAGAATAGGGATAGTTATATAAAATAATTAATATGGTGTTGTAGAGTAATATTAAAAATCAAGTTAGTCCATATGTTAGTAAAAAAAACCCCAAAATAAGCACAAAGGATACACTGTGCTAAGCCTACTCCCTCAAGGGGTATTGCTAAGGAAATCTAAGAGCTATTTAAGAAAGGAATATACCATAAAACCTTCCAAATAACATTCATTCTTCCAAGGTCATCTAAGAATCATGATTTTACACATATTTGGTGCTCTAAGTCTTTGTCAATGAAGAGTAACATGCTCCTCCATCATTTCCTAGTACACTAATGGCTTAGGCTCATGAGTTTGATTAATTTGTCCAAATAGGTGAAGCTCATCTATTACAATTTTGCACAATAAGTTTTCATGAATGAAGATTAAAAATTATGGCCTTGGATCACTTATTTATATCTTTCTAAAAATGATTAGAAAAAACCATGACCATCCATCTTGAGATCAAGATGTGTGGCCATGAATTAATTCAATTTTGGAGGGACAAGCCATAAATATCCTCATTAATATTTGGAAGAATGGGGAATTAATGAGGCATGTGAGGGATTAATCTTGATATGTGTTACATTAATGGCTTATGGATTCCACCCCACTAATGATGTCATAAGGTGATGCAGATTTAAGGTATGTATTTCCAATTAATAGATTTTTAATAAATTCTATGGATTTTTCACTTAAGCTCGTGATTTGGTTTAATTTTCTTGTATGGTATTAATTAATTTTATGAATTTTTTTATAAATTTGTTAATTTAATCAATTTGGTTGAAATTTAAATTTATTGAGTCATAATTTGATTGAAGTATAATTAGAATAAGGTGTCATTTGTGTATGAAATAATACCCCAATTAGGGAATTATGGATGCAGAATAACATATGGACATGACATGAGATTCTAAATTAGAATAATTTAATGATCTAGAGCATCATTTTTCATGGTCAAAATTTGGCTCAAAATGATTTAATAAAATATAATAATCACATAAAATGCATTTCCCCATTCAGGGATACATTAGCCTAATCAGCACTTGTACATGAAACGTTTGAACCATTTAGCAAGATTTAACGATTTTGGCCTAGATTGTGCATTTTCACATAATGTTACTTAAATTTAAAAAATTATAATAATATTTATAGGAATTGGATGTAGACATTTTAACCATATTTTAGAAGGTGTGGTGAGACATTCAATCGAAGCAACATCTTCTCAAATAATGAAAAAGTTGTCAAGAATAAGTTAGGAAGGTAATGATTGAAGAAATGACCCATGATGTCCCCTCAAGAAGGAATATAAGGATGAAAGAGAGGGATGGACTCCCAAAAAGAGAGAGAGCGAAATTAACCCATGGATGAGATTATATCTATATGAGTTAATTGTTTTCACACAATGATTCTTAATGATAAAAAAGTAAAATAGAATATAATGGGCCCCAAGTTAGGGGGAAATGGGAAGAATTTAATCCAAAAATATAAGTGGCACACTATGATAGACCTAAAATAGGGAAAAAGTTATGGGCTTATGAAATGATCAATCTTGAGACAAGTTACACACTTTAAATTATTGGAATGAGGAAAAAATCTATAGAGCTTGAAATTAAAAGAAAAATGAGAGAATTGATCTATATAAATGAGGTCAATGAATTAATAATGTGACCTATTAGAGTGGATTTTATCTATTGATAAATTGATTTTTACCATAGTAGGGATGATTTTGATCACTGGTAATTAATTTTTCCCTAGTATGACTGATTGAATTAGTGATTGGTTGACATATTGTGCCCCATCAAGGAAAATTGGAAAGCATAGATCAAGATATAACCTAATTCAGAGATTAAATATGAGCAAGGGAAAATGTTGCAAGGTTTTATGACTGAAGTATCTATAAAAAACTAGGGATATAAGGATGTATAAAGTGATGAAAGGGATGATTCATAGAATGAGGGTGACTGAACTAACCTAGTATATCTTGTATTCAAGTGCTACCTACATAGTCTAGATGAAACTTAGGGAAATGTAGTTCTCCTATAAGTGGGAGAAAATAGAATGAGGAAAGAAGAATCGAATAAATATGAACCAATGTTTAATTATGAAATCATATTAGGTAGCAGATATATAAGATAATGCCTTCATTAGATGCTATATTATTATAACAACTTAATAAACAACATGAAAGAAAGATATTAATAATCAAGATCCATGTGTATGAACAAGATGTACTTAGAAAATTAAAAAAAAGAATAAGTTAAATACATCTCTACATAAATCAAGCCTAAATAAACACTAGAGTAAAAGTGGTTATAGAATGTATTTGATCTGAAAAGAACAAAATGATACAAGACAAGATAAAATAATAACACAAAAGACAAAAATAACAAAAAACCAAGAATAAATAACAAAAGAGAAAAAGAACAAATAATAAAATAATAAATAAATAAAATAATAAATCAACAATAATGAAAACACAATAAAGACACAATACAATATAAATACAAATGAAAGATTAATAAAATACTATTAAAATAAATGGAGAGAAAAAATCATAACCAAACAATATTAAAAATCAAATAAACACACACAAACAATAGTTAATCACAATGTTAGTGTAAACAAAAAATAATTGTTCATGCATATGTAAAAGAGGCATTACTCTCTCTGATAGGGTAACCCCTAATCTAAGAAATGACTATGCAAGTACAATGAAACAAGAAAAAAGGATACAAAGTTGCCCCAAAGTGGTCGGGAAAAAACACAACAAAATAGGGGGGAAAACAAGAAAAGGAAGGGGTAGCTGAACTAATTCCAGATGTATGAGACAAGTGAATGATGCCTACATAGTCCCATGGATGTGAAATCCAACATGAACTTCATGACAAATGTAGTTCTACTAATAAATAAGATAGAATAAAATTGATAATAAGAAAACATTATTGAAGTGTAGAGGAATAAGAAAATGGGATCAAAAAATGGTGAAAACATTTAAATGATTCATTGCAAAATGGTGAGAGCATATGGAAAAGGCAGAGTAAGTTGACCTCAATGTGAATTGAGTGTGTCCTACATAGTTTCATTAGGACCTCATGCTATAGTAGTTTCATCAATACAAAAGGTGGTGAGACCTAACCAGGTGACAATAAGTTCATGAATTAAGGAAAATAAGGTAAATGAGAATAGTAATGGAAAGGTGATGAAATAATGCATAATAAAGGTGTTGTTCCTAATTTTCCCATAGCTGGTAAAATTAGGAAATAATGACATAGGTTAGTGCTACTAATTTTCCCATATGTGGTTATAACTAGTAACACAAGGTGAAATATTGATTTACCCAAAGGTGGTTATAATCAATAACACTAGTCAAATGTAAATGAAAGATAACTTGCCAAATCCACTATCATACTACTTTCATAAACTATTAGTTAACATAGAATTTTAAAACTACTAAAACTAGATTAGAATCCCCTCACATAAGGTGCAGGAAGAACCAAAAGAACCAAGATCAAAAGGGTTGGGTAGGGTAGCTATAAATAGGCTTTCATCAGTAATAAAGGTATGGTAAAATGAAATAAGGTAAGGAACAAGGAAGATGATAGGAAGGAAAATGGATATAATTATAATAGGGTTGCCCCCAAGTGATAAGGTAAGGTAAATGGTAAATGGAAAATGATTCTAATGCTCTTACTAATGTGGAAATACACATCCGAATCAACATATGAGATAGATAGAATAATTGATCATAAAAATTACTAGCCGACACCTCTTCTAAATAGATACTCTAACAAAAGCTTGACGTAGATTTAGAATCTAATAATGTGGTTGTGATCCTCATTGGTCATTGATTTAGTTTACTTCAAATATTGAGACAAGAGATCTTTGTAGCCTTTATAAAGGAAGGCGAAGCCAGAGATGTTAAATAATGTTAGGCAAAGGATAAATGGTATAAGTTGGTAATGAAATATTAGTTCATAATGAAATGTATAATGTTTGGGTAATAACTGAAGATTGGGATTTTTAGGCACACATAATGTTGTTGATTCTGGATTTGATATAATTTAGGGTGTGGCAAGGCCGAAGACTTTTGAATATGCTCTCGATAGGACCACCAATTTTTTTTGTTATTTGAGCCTAAGAGTAGCTACCATTTGATTATGTTATATATTAGAGGTTATATTTATGTTATCTTTGATAATATCTTCATCAATTATTAAATAAACTTTGTATTCAATTACTGGTGCCTCAATGAGGTTTTCACCAATAAAGTTATCTTAATTGTCTCATAGCGCCTCTAAGAAGGTTTCACTGATGAATGTTGACTTTTGACTTTGATTGTCTTCTACCACCTCAAATAAGGTTTCACTAAAAGTTGTTTATTTGAGACTTTGATTATCCCTATCACCTCTAAATCAAGAAATGTTTTGCATGTTAAAACTTTTTAAAAAACATATATTTATTATATTTATATTTTATGCATGTAATGGGCTTGAATATGAGGTAGTGTCAATATAAATCCTATATATATATATATATATATATATATATATATCAATACACACACACACACACACACACACACACACACACACACACACACACACACACACACACACACACACACACACACACACACACACACATATATGTAATTATTCATTTCAAAAGATAGAGGATTTTTGAAAGTTAACATAGGAAATATAGTTTAAATACTATTCATAAGTTGTATTAATTATCTCTCTTCTCAAATTATCATTTCTTTGAATATTTTATGTTAGTTTAATGTTTTTATGAATTTATGAATACATTATTATAGATATTATATTGAATTATAAATTATTCTGACCAACTATATGATTATTATTCTAATTTTCATCTTGTTAGTAATTTGAATGTGCCTGAGAAATTATTTACTAATAATATCTTTTGATTAAGATCATGAAGTCATTATAAAATTAAATTATATCCTTAGACTCAATACTATACTTGTCATGTTATATGCTTACAACTAGGGTATAATAGACATTAGTAAGTTATGTGTGCTCCAATTTACATAATCCGTTAAATTGAGAGGGATAATTCTTAAAATTAATTAGAATAAAACTTATTTTATGACCTGCCCTACCTTTTTTGGGGGGATAAAATCCACCTTAGTCAGAATCATGTGTATATAATTGATTTTAGGTTGATTATTTTTAGTTTATAGGTAATAATTTATACTTTAAATGACATTCAAATCATTTGAGATAATAAAAACTATTGTGCTCCACCACTCCTCCACCATATGGTTATTTTCAAAAATGAATACCAATAGCCTTAGAGTGATTATTCACCAATCCTAAAATGAGAGGGTGTATACCCTTTAGAATTAAAGGGTGTGGATAAAACCCACATCAACAATATGCACCTGGTTTTTTTTTAATAATTTGAATTATTTTATCATTTATTGTTTAATATTTATTTGGGTTTCATAACTTATTTTAAACATCCATAAGATCACATAGAAAATTTAAATATTCATACAAGGAGAAACTAATTTTAAATTTAAATAAGTATAAGGGCATCATAAAATGCATCAAATAAGATGAATACACTAAATTCAATAAGGGAACAATGTCTCCAAATGATAAACATTACACTTTCTCTCTTTTAATATTTAATCATATATTTAATAAGGTATTATTTACATATTTTTGAATGCTTAATTTGAATTATGTGTAATTTTTATTGCATTTTGGTGAAGCCTAATTATCTCACACCATGAAGAGTTTCATCTTTATATGATCCCTTTTTTTTATTTCTCATAGATATAAATATTTGATTTTTTTTTTATACTATTTAAGCGTAAATCCTAGGTTATTTTTAATTTATAAAGGTTATTATTCATATTTTGAATGTATATTTAAGAAGGTATTATTTATATATTTTATAGTACCTAATTTAGAATAGTTTATTTTTTTACTTATATTTTGGTGAACCTTAATTGTCTTATAATACCTAGGGTTTCATCTTTCTATAACTCCCTTTTCTAATTTCTCTTAGACCTAAAATTTTGATTTTTTTTGCTTGACATTACTCGATCACAAACCTTAAGTTTTATTTATTTTATGAAATTTATTATTCATATTTTGGTGAGATCCATTTTTAATTACTCCTAGATATAATTTTTTAAATATTTTTCTACTTTATAATATTTGTTTCTCTTTAATTTATGATATTGATTAAAGCCTTAATTTGTTTGGATGTATGTGGCATGTTTATTTCCAAATTAAATCTAAGTCAAGTTTGAAAATGAAAATGTAAAATGGTAAGTTTGAAAAAGAAAATGTAAACATGAAACTTGTTTCTACTTGAAATAATTTTCCTTGATTACTAATATTCCTCCTCCTTTGAATGATTTTTACATAATAATGTGGATGGAAATCATGAATATTTTTACATTGAAAATAGTAATAATATCATTTTATTTATTTTTTTACATTAATAATGGTTTTAATTATTATTTATAAAAATAATTCAATTAAATATAATAAAATAAATAATTATTTTTCAATAAATTTATTATTTTATTCATCAAATAATTTAATAATCACAATCAATTTGGCTGATATTAAATATTATTAATTTTAATTATTGACATATTTTATTATATTTTTATGTACAAATTATTTAATTTATTTATATACAAATTATGTAAAAATTAGTATTTAATTATTTAATTTTAATTTCTTAAAAATAAAATGAATTAAGTAATTTCATAAATCAAAAATATTATTTTAGAATCTTTGGTAAAATTCAAGCCATGTTTGAAAAAGAAAAAGGAATATGAAAATGTGTCTTCTTTTTTTAAAATAAATGTGTCTTTCAAAAGTTAAAAACACGTGTTTACATAATATTATGGATGGAAATGAATATTTTGACCTAGAAAGTAATAAATCACATGTAACTTAGGATTCTTTTCATGATCCAAATAATTCCATTACTACCCAATTCAAAAAATCCATCTTATTTATTTTATAAATTAATAATTATTTATTTAGATTATTTGATAAAAATATATTTAAAAAAATATAATATTATTTTATATAATTTTTAAATTAAAAATTATTTTTATTATTATTTATTTAATATTTTTTGGATAAGTAATTTAAGGTTGGTGGATCCTTTATTCATTAATTAATTAAAAATTAAGATTCTAACATAATCGTTAATAAAACAAAACCTCTAAAACTAAAGGACAATGAAGATAAAAAACTGATAACATGATCAAAGAGAGAAATGTCTCAAAAAATTCACCTTGAAAAGATAACCTATAGGTAAAAAAAGACATCTTAAGAAAAAACCTAGAGAAATAGCCAAATTATTTTACCTTTTAGGGTTTTACATAAGTAATTCTTATATTTGGTTAAAGGGGTGGAGATGTCTAATTCAAATAAATAAATATGCAATAATTAAGTTATGATTTATCCTTTAAATCTATTTTAATTTATAATAATATCAATAAATAGGGATAAATAGAGACCTATCTAAAAACTATCACGGGTGATCTAAGTTCTAAAAAAATTAAGATCTGGGTAGTAGTCTATGTTTTCAATAGGATTTTGGTATTTTACTATTTAATGGATAGTAGCACCCAATTTGGATAGTAGTACCATATGTTGGTAGTGTCCTCAATGTGGCACTAATGTACCCTTTATATAACTATTACTATTTTATGGGAACACCTACACCTATGTCTATAGGTCCTATTCTTACATGACCAAAACCTGTAGGTCTATGTGATACCTAGAAAACTTGATTTTATTTGTAAACCCTAATATCCTCATAAGTATGGAATAAGTAATAAATTTTTGTGTATTATTAGGATGGACTAGACACCCTCAATAACTCATTGTGTAGAGAGTTGCTTACATACCAATACTCCAAGGAGGGATTGAGTTTGATGTAGTTATCCCACCTAGTGATTGATCTATGTGCAAGTGAATGATAGAATGAGAGTGGCCTTGGATGTTTTGAATGTGTTTAAGCTTTGAAATTATTGAAAACTAGACTTAGGGATGATTTATATGGTAGTATGTATAAAGTAGAATAGAATAGGGATCAAATACCTTGATTTTGCACAACTTTGTCTTTGGTTTGAATAGATTTTGCATCTATTTTCCATATAGTGAACAGAGGTGGATTAGACTTGTATTTATAGAGTTCTATTGCTTGTTCAAATAAGAAAATGAACTTAGGTTGACCTTAGGAGGGGCACACATTTGAAAAAATATCTTTTAGGAAGATCTAAGGCTAAGGATAATAGTGCCCAGTTAGAAACACTAGTTCCATATGGCTATAGTGTCCCAAATGTGGTGCTAATGTCCTATTGGTAGACTACTAAGTTGGATTGGGGTCTGAGATAAAAATTCTGGGACTATCTCATGACTAGTAGAAGGTGACTATGGTATATTGAATGACTAGAAATATAAGTCTAATTCTCAATAATATGTTTACGACTAACCTAAGGATAAGTTAACTCAAGTGACACTCTTAGCATCCAATTACCAATTTTAGGTGATTACATTTGGCCTCCCTTTATGTTAATAATAAAACAAAGAAAAAAGGTTAGTATGTTGGGGGATCAACCAACAATAGATTACAATTGTGAAAGCAATAAACGCGAAATTAAATCAGATTGACAAGTAATTAGAATGAGATAATAGCAAGAACAAGAGATACAAGAAACCACCCTGAAAACTTGTATTAACAAACTCTTTACAAAAGGAATACAATTGAAGAAACTTGTTTCTTCCACACCTCTCCTAGATGTATAGATCTCTCACTAGATCTCTATTCCTCAAGAGCTCTCTCTCTCAAGAACAATCAACTCCAACAACCCTGGATTGATTCAATTCTGTACTGTTCTTCTCATACAATGAATTACAATAATTCACAATAACTACAAAAACTACTACAATAAGATAGGAAGATCTAATTCTACATATAGAATTAGGAGACTTGAGCATGTACTTCCAATAAGCAGTTAAGCCACTTGAACAAGGGCTCTAAAAATAGTATTGCCAATAATAGAGACGTGACCTTGAGACTACAACTCAAACTCATCATGCAAACACTCACTTCTGTCCATGAAAATAGCTTTTTGGATACGCAGGTAACCGACGTCAGTTCCTACTGCTTGTCTGTGACCACCGTCGGCTGACTCTCTGCTGACGTCAGTGTCTCTGCAACTGCTCCTGACCGATGTCGGTCACTCCTGACTGATGTCGGTCGCTCCTGACTGACGCTGGTGTCTGTGTAGACCCGAATCTGATAAGTGTGCTCCTTGGTGAAGCTTTTAGCTCCACACCCTAACAATCTCCCACTTGGAGATAAATAGCTACACCAGTACCTGTACAGCAACATCTTCTAGCTCCTCCATCTTCAACTCAATCATGAAGACCAACAAAAGTTGAATGAAGATTCAACTTCTCCTTTGTAACCAGCTTGGTTAACATATCAGTTAGATTCCTATTTGTATGGATCTTCTCCAGCTTCAACTCACCATCTTCCAATACCTATCGTATGAAATGGTACCTTAGCTGTATGTGCTTTATTCTTGAATGAAAGGCTGAATTCTTAGCCAAATGGATTGCACTCTGACTGTCACTGTACAATTTGCAACTCTCATGCTCCCTACCAAGCTCATCCATGAATCGTGTCATCTATATCATCTCCTTGCTAGCTTTTGTGGCTGCAATATACTCTACTTCTGTAGTTGACAAGGCAACAACCTTCTGTAACTTAGATATCCAGCTAACCACCGTTCAACCTACAGTGAAAACATAACCTGTAGTGTTCCTCCTGCCATCCAAATCACCTACCATATCTGAATCTACATAACCATGTAGAGAAGTATCTGAACCTCCATAGCACAAGTGCCTACTGCTGGTTCCTCTAAGATATCTAAGGATCCACTGAACTGCTTTCCAATGTTCCTTACCTGGATTGGCCATATACTTACTTACCACTCCCACTGCTTGGGCAATATCTAGTCTAGTACACACCATTGCATACATCAAACTCCCTACTGCAGAAGAATATGGAACCTTACTCATGTACTCTACCTCATCATATGAATTAGGACATTGTTCTTTACTCAACTTAAAATGTCCAGCCAAAGGTGTGCTTACCAGTTTAGCATCCTGCATATTGAACCATTTCAACACCTTGTCCACATAATCTTCTTGAGACAATATCAACCTGTGATTTTTCTTGTCTCTCTTAATGCTCATGCCAAGGATTTTCTTTGCTGCTCCCAAATCCTTGACAACAAACATTTGAGCTAATTTCACTTTAAGCTCAGAGATATCCTACAACCAGCATATCATCTACATACAACAATAGAATAATATATCTACCATTATTAAATCTCTTGAAATACACACAATGGTCTGATTGACACCTACTGTAGCCATGCTCAGTCATAAACCTGTCAAATTTTAAGTACCATTGCCTAGGAGCTTGCTTGAGGCCATACAAGCTTTTCTTAAATCTGCACACAAACTTCTCCTTACCCTTGACCTCGAATCCTTCTAGATGTTCCATATAAATTTCTTCATCCAAGTCTCCATGAAGAAATGATGTCTTAACATCTAGCTGCTCAAGATGTAAATCCTCAAAAGCAACCAAAGACAATACAACCCTTATAGAAGTCATTTTAACAATAGGAGAAAAAATCTCACCAAAGTCGATATCTGGCTTTTGTGTAAATCCTTTCACTACTAATCTGGCCTTATATCTCATCTGTCCATTCTCACCTTCTTTCAACCTGTAGGTCCATCTATTCTTGAGTGTTCTCTTACCAGCTGGCAATTCAACCAAATCCCATGTTTGGTTCTCTCTTAAGGACTCCCACTCCTCAACCATGCCACACTCCCACTCACTCTTGGACTCCACCTATATTGCTTCTTCAAAACTCTTTGGTTCTCCACTATCAGTTAGCAATAAATAAAATAAAGAAGGAGAATATCTAATTGGAGGCTTACTCACCCTTTCTAACCTCCTGATGGGTGTCTGAGACTCGTTCACAACATGTTGTCCACCCAAATGACAGTGACTGACCTCAGTCACCTCCAGACCTATTACTGGCCGACATCTATTTTGCCTGACTGACCTTGGTACCTATCCTACTGACATCAGTCTCTGTACGGCTGACGCTGGTTTCTATACTACCGACGCCGGTTCCTACCCTGCCGACGTCGGTCTCTGTGTTTTCCTACAAGTGATTATTTCTTTTTTCTGCGAGCTCATCTTGGACTTTCACCTCATCCAATTCACCATTGCTCTGCTCAGATTGATTTAGCTTCCTTAGCTGATCACAATACATCACTCTTTCATTGAAAATAACATCATGGCTCCTGATTACCTTGTTAGTTTCTAGATTCCATAATCTGTAACCAAAATCATCTGAGCCATAGCCAATAAACATGCATCTCATAGACTTAGCATCAAGCTTCTTTCTATTTTCTTTATCAATGTGCACAAAGGCTTCACAACCAAAAACTTTGAGATATGAGAGATCAAACTTTTAACATGTCCATGCCTCTTCTGGAATACCACCATCCAGAGCTGTAGAGGGTCCTCTGTTAATCAGGTATACTATAGTGTCAACAGCTTGTGCCCAAAACTGTAAGGGCAAATCGGCATGCAATCTCATGCATCTTGCACGCTCCATTATTGTCCTATTCATCCTTTCAGCAATCCCATTCTACTGAGGTGTCCTTGGAGCCATCCTTTGCCTGTGGATTCCATGCATGTAACAATAATCTCTAAACTTATGACTGCAGAACTCACCGCCATTGTCTGATCTCAGGCACTTTAATCTTTTACCTGTTTCATTCTCAACCATAGCTTTCCAATTGTTAAAAGTCTCAAATACATCATATTTATTTCTAATACAATAGATCCATTCCTTCCTTGTAGCATCCTCTATGAAAGATACATAGTACTGTGATCCTCCAATGGAAGCAACCTGAGCCGGTCCCCACACGTCTGTGTGAATAAGCTCCAACTTGTGCTTTTTCTTAGTAGACCCAGTTTTGAGAAAACTAACCCTTTTCTGTTTTCCAAATACATAGTGCTCACAAAACTCTAGATCTATGCCTTTTAAAATTGAAAGCATACCTTTGGACTTAAGAATTGACATCCCCTTCTCACTCATATGGCCAAGCCTTGAGTGCCACAATTTAGCATCCACATCTGAAGTAGATAATACAAAAGGAGATTTGTTAGTAACACAATTACACAAATAGAGAGTACATTCTCTCTTACCTCTGGTCATAACAAGTGCACCCTTGGTCACCTTCTAAGATTCTGCTGTGAGAGTTACTGTACAACCCTCATCCCCTAGCTTTCCTGCAGAAATCAAATTTCTCTTCAAGCTAGGAACATGCATCACATCTCTCAATACCCATGTGTTGCTATTCTGCATCTTAAGTTGCACTTTACCTTTGCCAATTATTTTATAGGGCTCATCATCCCCTAGATACACTATTCCAAAATCTCCATGGATATAGTCACTGAAATATTCCCTGTTAGGGGTAACATGAAAAGATGCACCAGAATCTAATACCCAAGATTCTAAATTATTATGCAGAGAGAAAATTAAAGCATCTTGTGCAATACTTGCAATCTTGGCTTCTTCCTTTCCTTCGTGCTGATTGTCCTCCTTAGGTTTTGACCAACAATCTCTGCTTATGTGCCCCATCTTTCCACAATTCCAGCATTGTGGCCTTCTGCCATTTCTGGATTTAGATCTGCCTTTCCCCTTTGACTTGGATCTTGATCTGCCTTTCTTGCTCTTCTCTTTCTTCCTTCCCCTGCTCTCAAAACTTAAAGCATTCCCAGATGCCTCTTCTGTGCTTTTCTTGTGTATTTCCTCATTCAAGATAACACTAACAACATCCTCTACTTTCAAAATATTTGATGCAGATGCAGTATTACTTACTGCCATTACTAAACCATGCCAGCTTTTAGGCAAAGAACATAATATTAAAAGAGCTTTTATTTCATCATCAAACACTATATTCACTGAACTTAATTGATTCACAATTCCATTGAAATCATTCAGATGAGTAGAAACAGATCCACCTTCATTCATATGCAAATTAAATAACTGCTTCATAAGATATACCTTATTAGAAGCTGAGGGTTTTTCATACAAATTTGTTAACGTAGTCATCAACTCTATCGTAGACTTTGTCTGTGATAATTTAGATATCACAGTGGATGCTAGACTTAGTCTTATAGACCCCAGAGCCTTTCTATCAAGAACATCCCATTCTTCATCCTCCATGTCTTTGGGCTTCTTTGTAACCCCACCTAATGGTAAGTAGAGATCTTTCTGATACAAATAATCCTCTATCTGCATTCTCCAATGTTGGTAATTTTTGCCATTGAACTTTTCCATTCTCAATTTACTTTCATCTACCATTGCTTCTCCCACTCAAATAGAAATCCCTACAGAAACCCCTGTGAGAACCTGTAATCAATACACACTACATAGATCTGAACCACCTGTTAGTGAACCTGAGCTTTGATACCAATTGTTGGATATCAAGCTCTGAACCTGCAACCAAGGCTCTGATACCACTTGTTGGGGGATCAACCAACAATAGATTATAATTGTGAAAGCAATAAACATAGAATTAAATCAGATTGACAAGTAATTAGAATGAGATAATAGCAAGAATAAGAGATACAAGAAACCACCCTGAAAACTTGTATTAACAAACTCTTTACAAAAGGAATACAATTGAAGAAACTTGTTTCTTCCACACCTCTCCTAGATGTATATATCTCTCACTAGATCTCTATTCCTCAAGAGCTCTCTCTCTCAAGAACAATCAACTCCAACAACCCTGGATTGATTCAATTTTGTACTATTCTTCTCATACAATGAATTACAATAATTCACAATAACTACAAAAACTACTACAATAAGCTAGGAAGATCTAATTCTACATATAGAATTAGGAGACTTGAGCATGTACTTCCAACAAGCAGTTAAGCCACTTGAACAAGGGCTCTAAAAATAGTATTGCCAATAATAGAGATGCGAGCTTGAGACTACAACTCAAACTCATCATGTAACCACTCGCTTCTATCTATAGAAATAGCTTTCTGGACACGCAGGTAACCGACGTCAATTCCTGCTGCTTGTCTGTGACCACCGTCAGCCGACTCTCTACCGACGTCGGCATCTCTGCAACTACTCCTAACCGACGTCGGTCACTCCTGACTGATGCCGGTGTCTGTGTATACCTGAATCTGATAAGTGTGCTCCTTGGTGAATCTTTTAGCTCCACACCCTAACATAGTATAAAGGAAAAATAAGTGCACCTAGACATGTTGGAAGTGAAGCCAATGTAGTTGAGTTTGAAAATGTGAATTTGGGTTTACATATGTGTAATAGGATCCAAAAAAATGCCCTACATTAAAACATGAAAAAAATAGTCCTTACTTAAGATATGATCAAAATCAAAAGACTATGATAAAATGAAATAATTGAGTAAAGTTGAGTAGAGAGAGATGAAATGAATGAATAGACCTCATTGAGTATGTGAACCAATGTATTAACCTAGTGACAACCTATGTGTTTGAGTGTGCATAATGATCATATCATTGAATATGATTGAATTGAGTTGATGGTTTACTTAATCCTCATATGGTTGTTTCAAGAACTTAATCCAACTTTTACTCCATTATTACCTACCCCTACTTGGTGGATCTTGATCTCTATGATTATCTTAGATAAGACTGTAAGTATGTCTAACCGTCTCATGTAGATGGCTTAAGAATTCAAGTAGGCCATGAATCCATAATTTACCCCTTTGTGAATCAAATGCATATGTAACTTACTACAAATATTGATGATAGTATATCATTTAGTAAATCTAACTATCTATTCAGTTTTGTCGCCACTCAAGTATATCACACATCTCTAGGCCACTTGGGATGCTAAACATTATAGATGGAGTAAGGCATGAATCTGGTGACAACCTAGAATGTGATAATAAGCATATACAATACAAAAATTGACATGGATTTTTCTATTCCATCTAATCAAACTATCTAAAGTTGAGTATATAGAAACTAATGTGTCATGCACATGCCCCTAATTTGGTATCTTAGTATAGTAAATTTGAATCAAGTATGTAATAGCTAAACCTACGTAATTGATTTTAATGTATGAGTGATTATTTCATACATGATGCCCCCAAATATGAGAAATTAGTATGGATATAGACTAAAATGAATGAATTTTAGCTAAATCTAAACATAACTACCAAACTTGTGATTGTATATGTGCAATTCTATATTGTATCTAGTGTACTAGTTTAAATGATATGGGTTATCCTGAAGTTAGGGATACTAGACAATAGTGACCCATGGAACTAGTGTCCAAATATGGGTGTTAATGACTCTATTTTGACTTATGTGTGATCTAAACTGACTACTAAGTGTTTGTTCTATTATGTGTTTGTCTTGAGCTTGATATCTAAAACTGGGAATGTGCGTTGAAATGTATTTGTGGAAAGCAATATAAGAGCATGATCTCTATGACAAACCCCTGTGAATGCCCCTTGTTTTAAGGTATTTATGAAACCTATTAAATAATTTCCCTCTAAAAAAGTAGTTCTTCAATGTGTGTTAGCTGAAGCATGCACATGATATTCCAATATAATATAATGCATAACATTATAATGTAAATGTATCTAAGCATAATTAGGAAATATAAGATGTATGTTGTAATATAGTATTGCACAAGGGTGTCAATATATATTTAAGCGATTTATAGTAGAAAAAATTAGTAACTACCTAAGGGGATGGGGTATGATGTCCATCAAGGTTCCCAATTAGGATAGTGAGATGCATGAGATCTCTCATGGCATCAAAAATTGGTGTGTGTGTGTATGTAATAAGTAAATACAAGTGTCATGGTGTAGAAGTATATAAGAAAGAAAACATACAAGCACATGAGGCACACAAAAGGTAGGCCAAGGGGTGATAATACAAGGGACATAGGCACATGTCACTAAATATAAGAATGAAGACATACAAAGACATGTTCAAATGTCCACATACACAAATAATAAGTAATTTGGTGCAAAGACACATAGAAGGACATGTTCAAATGTCCAAGTATAGAAGTAAGAAAGAATACACAAGGGACATGGGCACATGTCCAAGGCACACAAATAGAGAAGTGGCATAGAAGCCAAAGAATAATGACATATTCAAATGAACTCAAAATAGAAGAAGCATAGGAAACACAATCAAGTCTAATATAGGAACTACAAATGAAAACATGTATAACTATGTAATACAAATCTATGTAGATACTAGGATGCATATAAACAGAGTATTACTAGTGATAGTTGGTAAAAAATATGATCAATGAGGAGAAATGATCAACATAAATATTAATCAATACATAACTATAATGTATAGTATGTAAAAATAAAACCTAGTTATAGCAACTATGTAGAAGATTCCCCTAAGTGGGTATATGTATGAATGTATAAACTAGGATCATTGTAAACTACCCTAATGAGAAGATAATAAGTGGTATAGATTAGTGTAGCCAACTGAATTCCTTTTAAAAATCTATAAGCACTCAATGAGAATAAGTGAAGCATATGTATATGATAAAACTGACTATAGAGTAAGATTACAAAGCAAGTTAATCCATGTGTTAGTAGAGAGTACCCAAAATAAACATAAAGGACATAACATGCTAAGCCTACTCCCTTAAGGGGTGTTGTCAAGGAAATCTAAGAGCTATTTAAGAAAGGCATATACCATCAAACCTTCCAAAGAGTCTCCATCCTTCTAAGAGTGGCCAATAAGCATAATTTTCCCCAAATTTGGTACTATAAGTCTTTGTCAATGAAGAGTAGCATGATCCTCCATCATTTTCTAGTGCACCAATGGCTTAGGCTCATGGATATGATTAATATGTGTAAATAATTAAAACTTGTCTACTTTAATTTCTCCATAATAAGTTGCCATGAATAAAACTCAAAAATGGTGGTCTTCACTCACTTATTTATATCTTTCTAAAAATTATCAGAATAAACCATGACCATCCATCTTGAGATCAAGATGTGTGGCCATTAATCAATTCAATTTTGGAGGGATAAGCCATAAATATCACATTAATATTTAGAATAATGGGGCATTAATGAGGCATGGGAGGGCTTAATCTTGATATTTTTTCCATTAATGGCTTATAGATGCCGCCCTATTGATGATGTCATAAGGTGATGTAGATTTGAATAATGAATTTCTAATAAATAGATATTCAACAACTTCCATGGATTTTTCATTTAAGTTCTTGACTTAGTTTAATTTGCTTAAGTGGGTTTAATTAATTTTATGCAAGTATTTTTGAAATTAGTTGTTCATTTAATTTAATTGGTCAAAATGTCAATTTATTGAGTCATAATTTGACTAGAGTATAATTAGAAGAAGGTGTTAGTTGCATACAAAATAAT
Source organism: Torreya grandis (assembly GCA_037957365.1). Classification (NCBI taxonomy): domain Eukaryota; kingdom Viridiplantae; phylum Streptophyta; class Pinopsida; order Cupressales; family Taxaceae; genus Torreya; species Torreya grandis. The sequence continues at coordinate 126,679 of JARHVA010004204.1, forward strand.
TTCCCATTTAGAGAATTGTGGATGTGAAATAACACATGCACATGACATGTGCTTCCAAATTAAAAGAATTCAATGATCTAGAACATCACTTTTCATGGTCTTAATTTGAATTTAAGTGATTTGAGATAGGATAATAATCACATAAAATACATTTCCATATTCAAGGATACATTAGCCTAAATTGACTCCTGTACATGACAAGTTCAAACCATTTAGTGCACTTTAATGATTTTGGCTCAGATTGTGCATTTTCAGAGAATGTTGTTTATATTGACAATTTCATCACAATAATGACAGGAAATAGATGTTTATATTCTACCCTTATTTGAGAAGGTGTGGTGAGATATTCAGTCAAAGTAACATATTTTTAAATAATGAAAGAGTTAATAATAATTTAGAAGGTAATGATTGAACAAATGACCATTGATTCGCCCTTGAGAGGGCATGTGAAGATGAAAGAGAGGTATGGACTCTCAAAAAAGAGAACAAAAGTGAAATTAACCCATGGATGAGAGTATATCCGTATGAGATAATGCTTACACACATTGATTCCCAATGATAAAAAATATAATAGAATATAATCATCCCCAAGGTAGGGGAAGTGGGAAGAATGTAATCCTAAAATATAAGTGACACACTTTGACATACCCAAAAGAGGGTAAAAGTTTTAGGCTTAGGGAATGATCAATATTGAGACAATTTACACACTTTAAATTTATAGAATGAGGGAAAAAGATGTAGAGCTTATAATTAGAAGAAAAATGAGAGCATTTCCCCAGAGAAAGGAGTTTAATGAATTAATAATATGCCCTATTAGAGTGGATCTAATTCATTAATAAATTTATTTTTCCCTCTTAAGGCTGATTTTGATTACTGATAATTGAATTTACCCTAGTAGGTTTGATTGGATTGGTCATTGATCTAAATATGGTGCCTCAATAGGTCAAATTGGTAAACATATCTCAAAGATAGAACCTATTACATATATTAAATATGAGTTTGCATAAACATAGATGCGAGGATCTTATGATTGAAGAAAACACAAAAAATTAGGCATATGAGGATGCAAAAAGTGATGAACAAGATGATTGGAAGAATAAGGGTGGTTGATCTGACCTAAGATCTATCATGTATCCAAATGTTGCCTACATAGTCTAGATGGAACTTTGGTCAATGCATTTCTCCCAAAAGTATAAGGAAATGGAATGAGGAATGAAGAATAAAATAAAGATGAACGACTATTCAATTGTGAAATCATGTTAGGTAGCATATATGTAGGATAATTACATTACTAGATGCTATAATACAATTTAGAAGATACATGTCCCAAAATTATTATAAATATAGTCAAGTAGGCTCATAGTGTATGTTAAGAGTTGCATGTCTTGCATTGAGTCTCATGTTAGGTATGGTGCATTTAGAAATGATCCACAGAGCTTCATTTACTTTTGGACTTGGATCACTTGAAGTTTACTTTAGAAAAATGAAATTATGCATCATAAGAATGAGTAACTTATAATAACATTGTATTTCTATTGCAATTGTTTGGTTCAAATGTGAATATTTATAACTAAGGATAATGATAAAAAATACCAATAGTAGAGTTACAACCATTTATATTTAAATAATAAATGAATATAAACAAATATAAACAATAATACATAAATGTATCTTAATTTGAAATCAAGATATGAACAATCAAGATTTAAGTAGAGACAAGAATATAGAAAGTAATAACAACTCAATAAACAACATGAAAGCAAGATATGAATAATCAAGATCCATGTGTATTTAACAAGATGTACTTGGAAAACAAAATAAAAAAATAAGTTAAATAACAATCTAAACAAATCAATCCAAATTGAAAACTAGACTAAAATTGGATATAGAATGTATATGAAATCAAAATAACAAAATAATATACTATAAGACATAATAGTAACACAAAAGGCCAAGATAGAAAAACACCAAGAATAAATTAAAAAATAATAAAAATGGAAAAAATATTAAATAGAGAGAAAATAAATCAAAATAAAACAATAATAAACATCAAATAAACACACACAAAAAAAAATTAGTCACAATGTTAGTGGAAATAGAAAACAATGGTTCATGTATGTGTAATATAGGCATTAATCTCTATGATAGGGTGAACCCTAATCTAATAAATAATAGTAATGACATCATGAAACAAGAAAAAATGATAAAAAGTTGCCCCCAAGTGATATGGAAATAACAAAAAGCAAAATGGGGGTAAAAATAAGAAAAAAGGTGGTCGAGCTAACTCCAATTTTATGTGACAAGTGGAAATTGCCTACATAGTATACGTATGTGAGATCCAATATGAACTTCAAGATAAATGTAGTTCTCCTAGGAAATGGGATAGAAGAAAAGTGATGATAATAAAACATGATTGATGTTATAGAGGGATATGGGAACTAGGTTCAGAAAATGGTGAGAGCATTCAAACTTAAAAATACTCACAAAATGGTGAGAGCATAGGCTATGTTTGATTGCAAAATAGTGAGATCGTATGATTGAAAATTCTTGAAAAATAGAGAGATCATGTGGAAAAGGGGGACTGAGTTGACCTCAACATGAATTGATCATGACATACATAGTCCCATTAGGACCTCAAGTTATAATAGTTCCACCAACATAAAAGGTGGTGATATCCAACCAAGTAATAATAAGTTTGTATGTAAAGGCAAATGGAAAGGCAAATGATAATAGTAATGGAAAGGTGATATAATAATGCATGATAAAAGGTGTTGTTCTTAATTTATCCATAGGTGGTTATAATTAAGAAATAATGATATAGGTCTATTCTACTAATTTGCCCATAGGTAGTTATAATTAGTAATACGAGGTGGGTTACTAATTTGCTCATAAGTGGTTATAATAAATAAAACTAGTCATACATAAATGAAAGATATCTTTCCAGATCCATTGTCATACTTTTTTCATAGACTGTCATTTAAACACAAAATTTTTAAACTATTTAAATTCAATCAAAACCCCCGTATAAAAGGTATGGGAAGAACCAATGGAACCAATATCAAAAGTGTTAGGTAGGGTGGCTAAAAATAGACTTTGTTCAATAGTAAAGGTATGGTAGGTGATAATTTATTTTTATACCTATCATTTAACCAATAAATGGATTGGTGTCATTTTCTACCAGGGCTAGTGTCCAAGGCTATATACAATGAGACCATTACATATTAGAGTTTATAGTTCACTATTTGGAGGTTTACGTATGTTGTGATGTCCAAATCCTAAGAATAGTAAATAAGATTATAACTTTATTTTGTATAAAGGTAAATCTAAATGGCTTGCTAGTGGAATATCTCTTATAACATTCACACCATCAATATCTATAATTTAAACATCTTGCATAAGACATTATGGTGTCCTTACTCGACTTGCCTAGCCAGGAAGGACAATGTGATATTCTAGAATTTGAAGATATTGTCTATTATCACTTAGATCATTCCAAAAAAATATTGAATATAAATCTAAGTTAACAAACTTTATTTTTTATAAAATTGAAACACATATCCTTGCATAAAAAATCACTTTCATTAAATTGAAACAACCTTTGCACATAATTGAAACACACTTGTATTAAAGGAAATTCACACTTTATTTTTAAAAGAAAATTCACACTTTTTTAAAAGAAATAATTTTTTCATTTAAAAAAGGAAATTATTCTATGTAGTAAATTAATTATACTTGAATTAAAGAAAAACTTCTAAACTATAAACTAAAAGTATTGGTTTGTTCTGATCCTTGAAGAGAAGTGGGTTCTTGCTCCTTCCACAAAACAAGAACAACTTTTACTCAATAATGAAAAGGAATGCTTGAAATTTGTTTCATTAAAACCCAAATAAAATATGCAACACTTGCATATTGTTGGAATCCCCCAAAAAGGAACATATAAAGACATTTGAAACTATATTGGAATGTTTATTTTGATTTATGATTGATTAAATAACTTTAACAATTTCCCAAAAACCTATCTAGAATGAGAAGGAGATATGTATTTAAAAAACAGCTCAACAACTATTCATAGAATTCAAAATCTAGTGATCTAAATGAAAAAAAAATACCTATTCAAAATATAGATGATTAGTAATCAGATCTCATGCTTATAATAAGGCATTAAAACTAACGCAACTAATAATAGACAAAAAAGAACTAACATAGATCTAAAGAGATTATATCCAATTTTACAAAATAGAAGTACAAATATATCTAGATCATTTTATACCATTACTATGATTAGTAATGTCTAGAATAAGATATATAACTATGAAATGTATATTTATATAAAATATATATCTTTAGAATTACTATCTTGATCAGTAGGATCTAACTACACATCTTTATATAATTCTTGGGTGTCCTTAGAACATTATGTATAGGTATTTAGAGCATCAGATCTTTGGAGCTCATTTGCTGAATCCTCAAAACTATTGCCAAAAAGAGTTGCTAAAAATATTTGATGTATTCTCAAAATAATCCCACCATAGGGATGTATTTTGATACACAAAAATGTGCTCATTTCATCCAATTTAGACAAAATAACAAAATAAATAATCAACAATGTATAATATATAAATAAATGACAATTACATTCATTTCCTATTATATAAGACCTTAAATATTACACACAATGAAATATATAACCAAAATATAACACTTATGGACAAATTTTATTAGATATAATGGGTTATATTGAATTCTCATCATTTCTCCCCCATACTTTACCTTTTGAAAATCTTCTTGCAAACCTAGTGGAAGAACTAGTCTTCAATCCAAAACTCTAGATTATAGCTATTGACTAAGATCATAAATATGAAAATGGTGGCCCCAATCATGATGAACTCTAAGAAAGAATCCATAATCCATTACTATTGTGTGAAACCATGCCTAAAATTCAAATTTTTCTTTATTATGCCAATTTTTCTATGGAGACAGAGGAAAAAAGAAGAATTAGAGGCCTGGATCTCATTCTAATTCATACATTATATATTCCTTCATCTAAGAACTAAGTGATAATATATACAATTTGTTTAGATCGCATAATACTCCACATAATGGTTATGGGACTCATGACTTTCTTGCATTTTAAATAAATAGGTAAAGTTTCACACCTAGCTATGCTGACATTGGTGAAATTAGTGGAATGTTGGCTCATAAAACCTCTAAAAGCTACCATATTGGCTCTCTTTAATTCATGGTATTTATTTTTCATGTGCATATGGTACATGGGTTTAAAATTAGTAAGAATCTTATCAGCCTCTAGAAATTGAGTTCTCATACACAGACCTAAGGTGTTATTTAATTCTATAAATTTATTGTGTACTTGTTGCCATGCGGTCTGATTTCTCATAGTAGATAGGAAAGTATGCAATTATGTTTCCCCTAAGAATAAATTCACTATAAAACTAGATTGATAACCCAAAAACATATTAAAAATATAAAATTCACAAATTTCATCTTTTTTGTATGTTTTAATCTTGAGAAAGAAATCCATAAACACATAGTCATCTTCAATAATATGAGGAAACTCAAAACAAACCAACTATATCTACCATTTTATTAATTATTCATGAAGAAAAAGAAAATATATAGAGGAAGGTACTTGCATGATAATAATTTTTCAAAAACTGCACAAATATTCTAAATGAAGGTTTGAGCTTTCTACAACTACTACTAAGACTCCTCTTTAATATTAGCATTTTATTTTTATAATTTATAAATTTTATGCTAGGATTTGTTCCAAAGTAAAATCATTTCATGGAGTAGAAGGGGGAAAGAAGGAATATACCTTGTATGTCCTTTAGTATGGATTACTATTTCCCTCCTCTCCCTCTGTATGGATCGTAGAGAGCCTTATAACAAAATAGTCTGAGTGGTTAACTCTTATATACAAGCATTGTGTTATGTCAATAATGTTTTTTTACTAGAAATAGATTATTGTAGATTATTAATCTGAGTATCTTTATTAATAATAGAATTTTTTAAATTAATAATTTGGGTATCCTTATTGATAATGGAATTCTGTAAAGTACTCAATTCCTAAGTTTAGGAAAAACATTTGATTGTGTACTATAGTCTACTCAATATTCATTACTGTAAGAATTACTGCTTATTACCTAAATTGATCAATAAATTATTCACATCTTCTTTCCAAATTCAAAATAATTTGGTTCCTACCTTGAATTGTTGGATAGATAAAATCCAATTCTACCTATTACTGTCAAATGGTTTCTTCATGCAAGGACAGAAACATGACATGTTACAACTCCTCATCTTCATGAATAAGATGGGGACAAGATAGACCTTATTCTATAAATGGTGCTTTAAACTTATGAGATAAAAAATGTAAAGGTCTTTCTGATTCTTAATTTATAATTTATTTTGTAAGGGTTTCTTCTTCAACTATAGTTTATTTGTTCATGGGATTTTTCTTTAGCTACTTGTTCAACATCTATAACTTTTTTGGGAGATATTAAGCTTCTTAAAATCTCTTCTACCTATACACCTCCTCCTTCTTCCTTATATAGAATGAGATAATGATTTTGCTAGAGTTTGACTAGATGATTAGGGTTTTTTGAGGAAACCCCATACATAGTTTTGATTTTTAATGCAAAATATTTAGAGCTGAGAGCATCGAAGATGGCTTCTCTTTAATTTTTTCTATTGTAGGGAAGGAGAAATAGGATGTGTTGGTTTATTAATATAAATCTAGGAGGATTTGTGTAGAAAGGAGGACTAGGCCTTTTCACCCTTGGTTTTGTAGAAAATGATGTCGATATATGAGGGTAACCAAACCATGGTATCTGATAGATCCATTTCCTCTTTTTAATTTTGAGCAACATTAATTATTACATTATTAAGAAAAGATGGAAAATTTACCTGGTAATCTACTCTAGTAGCTCCTTTTCTCAAGTAAATAAGAAGCTACATGGCATCTCCACTAACCATCATAAATTGACCATCATAGGTAAGATATTTCATTACCAAAAATGCAATGTTCTATAATAAATGTGGAAGGTTGTGTCTCATAATTCCTATAGACACACATTATGGGGATTTGGCCAATCTAAGATGGAACTCATTTCATTCAATGAAAATTTGAATTAAGTCAACATAACTTAATTTATTTGTGACGACTACACCCTTATTAGGAATTCCAAAGAGTTCATTGATCATAGAGGGATCTACCAGAATGTGTTTATCTCTGATAACAAAATGGTTATCTTCAAAATTTTAAAATAATTCTTGTATAATATCTTCTCTAAAACCCTAAAAAGTTCTTAGGAAATTCAACCATCCTATTAACTCAAAAATATTTGTGGCTTACTCATCCTATAGTAACACATCTGATGATTCTAGTTCACTTTTCTTGTTCCTGCCTCCCATGTTCAAATTTTTTATTGTTTGCTTGAAAACTTGATTATTCTATGAAAAATGGAGCTTGGAATTGCATAAGGTAAAAAATAAGGTAATAAATTGGGGATATGATACAATAATGGACAACAATAATAATGAGTAGCAAATAAAGATATATCATGAAATTATGGCAATAATTATTCCAATCACTTTAAAGCATATGATATGTAATTGGAAAACACTTTTTTAGTCATTTTTAATGATGTGGTGTAAAGGTTCATAATTGGTAGCACTTGAAGTAATAACCATAATGATTTTTGCATCACATCATATTTTTTTGAAAAGGTCCTCTTAAAACAAATTCACATCAAATCTTTGAATGTGGCAATGATGTTGGCTTCATCACATCCATGTGGCATTACTATAACTTATCCATTTTAAAAAGTGTTAATTGTATAATTATCACAAATGCATGCCATGAAACAAAAAGTGACTAACCCTTTGGGAAAGAAATATAATTATACCTTTATTGTATGGATTAGTGTCTATCTTCTAGAATTTCCATGTGTCCTACAACAATAATCAAGATTGATAACATAGGTTAGTTGACAATAATTCATATTTTATTACAAAAATTTTGTTCTAAAGAGTGTCATTTGTTGGTTTTCACCTTTCCATAGTTTTTTATTATATATATATATATATATATATATATATATGTATATATGTATATATGTATATATATATATGTATATCTATATATGTATATGTATACATGTATATGTATATATGTATATATATATATATATATATATATATATATATATATATATATGTATATTCATTTTTGAAGGGAGGAGAACCACTATTTACTATTTTTTAGTACTCCTTTATTAGATGTTTACACAAAGATAATTTGGCCTTATTAGAAGAATGAATTTCTTACAAAAGGTCAAATTGGTCTTGATTTTACTCAAAAATTCTTCCTTGTTGAGATGTCTTCTATAAACTTTAAGCCTATGACTAATGACCAAAAGTGTCCTTTGGTCACCATCAATTGGTTGAAGCTAGACAGAACCATTGTTGTAAATGGTTTTGATTAGGTATGGTCCCAAATATTTTTTTCCTAGTTTTACCCTTGAAATTATAGAATTTAGAATCAAATATAAGTGCCCAATATCCTTCTTGAAACTAACTTTCTCTGATGTGAGTATCATGCCAATGCTTCCTCTACTTTTGGATCATGTTGGTTTGAGTGAGTACATTCATTCTTAGTTCATCCATCCCATTTAGTTGCATGATTATTTTTTATATGATTTATCAATATCAATTTCCATATTAGCTAGTATTTTCAATGTTTGTAATTCAAATTTTATTGGTAACAAAGGTTTCTTTCCATAAACAAGTTCATATGGAGAGAATCTTGTGGTTGTCTTCCATGTTGTATTATATGCCCAAAATTATTTGGGTAATTTGTCTTCCAAATATTTTCTTTTATTTTTCACAATTTTGGTTAGAATTTTTTCTAGCTCTCAGTTGGTGACCTCTACTTGTCCATTAGCTTGGGGATGATATGGTGAGGATTTCCTATGATTGATGTAGTATAGTTATATGAAATCCTTAATCATTTTGGACATACATTAGGGCCCTTGATTAGAAATAATAGATATAAGATCTCTAAATATTATCATGATCTTATGATATAGGAAATCAACAACCATTTCTTCCCTAACAAAGGTGAGTCCTTGTACTTTATCCCACTTAGTAACATAATATGTACATACTAATAAATATTATTTTCTTTAAGATGGTGGGTTGATTGGTCCAAAAAAATCAAAACCCCATTTTTCAAATGGTTCTAAACTTAGTTGAGGATGGAAATGCATTTAGGAGGACAAAGTATGCTTACCCATCCTTTGGCAATGATCACACTGCCATAAAAACCTTTTTATAGACTTGTAAAGGGATGGACAATACTAACCTACACCAAGGATCTTATGAATGGTCTTTTTTTTATGAATAATTTCCTCTTCTTGGTTCACTATGGTATTCTCTTATGATGTCACAGACTTCATCTTCTCTGACACACTTGTGAAGTACATGATTATGTCTAATTTTAAACAACATGGCTTTAAACCATTTGAAATGAGAACTAGCTCTAACCAAACATTTTATTTATTTATAAATAAAGGAATGAGGAAACTTCCCTATTTCCAAGTAATTTTCCATGTTTGTAAACCATGGGGAATATATAGATATATAAAACAACTATTCATCTAGAAAAGAGTTCTATATAGATTCATCTTCAACTATAGTGATCAATCTAAACAAAAGGTCAACAATAACATTATACTTCCTAGGTTTGTCCATAATTATTAATGTCAAATTATTTCAAAAATAATAGCCATCTAATTAGTATCCCTCATACTACTAGTTTATTCATTAACTACTTAATATCTAAATGATCTATATAGATAAATACCTGATAACTAGTAATGTAATGCCTAAAATTATTTAGAGCATAAATAATAGAAAGACTATTTTTATATAGTAGTGTAGTTCTTCTCTGTGGGATTAAGATTCTTGTTGATATAATAAATGGCATACATCTTTTCATCCTCACTTCTTTGTCCTCAAATTTCTCCTAATGCATTATTGGAAGCATCAGTATAGATATGAAAAGGCTTTTTCCAAATAGGTCCTTTCAAGACTGGAATAGTCATGAGTTTGTTTTTAAATATTTAAAAATCTTCTTGATAATTATCATTCCATACAAATTCACTATCTTTTGTTAGTAAAAAAACATAGTTGCAACTATCTTGATGAAGTCTTCAATAAATATTCTATAATATCCTGCATGATCGAGAAACATTTTAACATTTTTTTGTGTTTATAGAATGTGGAGATTAGAAATTACCTCAATATTTTTGGGATATACTTTTATTCCTTGAGAAGAGATATGATGTCCTAAGACTATCCATTTACCAACCACTATGATGCATTTCTCATGTCTTAAAGATACTTGGTGATCATCACATATGGTATGTAATTTATCTAAATTATTTAAAGCTTCATCAAATGTAATACCATGGGTAGTGAAATCATCCATGTATAATTTTGTACAATCATTTGTAAGATAAAAAAATATGGCTAACACTACTCTTCGAAAGGTATTAGGTACATTGCATAATCCAAAAGGAAGGATTGTATAAGCATATGTTCCCTAGGGGTTGGTAATGGTAGTTTTATCTTGATCTTCAGGAGCTATTATGATTTGATTGTATCCATTGAATCTATCTAAGAAATACAAATACTATTTTTCTACCAAATTTCCAAAACTTTATTAATAAAAGGTAAAGAAAAGTAGTCTCTTATAGTGTCTTTAGTTAGTTCTCTATAGTCTACAAAAACTCTCGACGTGAAATCCATTGACTATAAAATATGGGATAGAAAAAACCAACTTCTAATAGTTATTTTAATCTCCTTCTTAACAATTTATTTCAAGGCTAGGTTAATCTTTTGTTGTGGTTGTTTAACTGATCTAACATTTTCAGTGTAGATGTGATGTGTATAGACACTGAGATGTATTCCTTTCATATCACTATAATTCCAAACTAAATATTTTGTGTGTTATACCAATACATCAAAAAAAGTTCTTTCCTACTGGTTAGTTAGCCAAATGTTAATATTCAAAAGTATAACAGGTTGGATTGCAATCTATTTAGTGCTCAAAATAATGGAATTTTACTGTTTGTATTCACTCATCAAGGAAACCAATGGACATGTGTGTGGTAGTAACATGTGAATTGTAGATACATCCTTGTAAAAATTCACTTATGGAAAACATATTGGTCAATGGATAATGAAAATCATATAAAAACGAATTCTTCCCATTTTGAGCCTAGTCAACTATGTTTTTTTGAATGTCTTATCAACCAGATAACATGTTTGATGATCTTATGGCATTGTCTTTATTATCAATAATAGAGGTGAATTCTTCCCATTCATAAATTTTCATCTTTAGAGTGTAGCTATCAACCTTTAAAGATAAGCTACTAGTCTTCAAAGCTAAACTACTAGTCTTCATAACTAATCTATAAGCCTTCAAAGCTAAGCTATCAATCTTTGGAGATAGGCTTTTAGACTTTAGAGCAAAACTATTAGACTTTGGAGCAAAATTGTCAGACTTCAGAGCTAGGGTTTCTTGGTATAAATATTCTAATATGTGTACCTCAAACTCTTGGACATGTTATTTAATGATAACCATGGCTAATGAAGACATATTAGTCTAGTTTTGTTCAAGTTGATCTATGCATACTTATTCAAAAAGACTGATTGAAGGTCTAGTAGATGGAGAAAGAGATGTTTTTTTAGCATTAATTCCATTATAAATGGTCATCTTTTTTGATCTACAATCAAATTTTATTGTAAATATAGCTAACCAAGGCCTACCAAAAATAATTATATATCTTACCATCTTTGGTTTAGGTTAAAATATCATGAAATCCATAAGATATTCCTAGGATTCTATGGTGACTAGTACATTCTCTTTGGTTCCTTCATTGGTAATAGTGGATTGATCTTTCATTTGTGAGATTATAGTTATAAGTTGAATCCCTGTAAGAGATAAATATTGTACTATTGTTATAGTCATTATGTTTATGGTAGTACCTAGATCTATAGACATATTTGGAATGTACTTGTTCCCAATTTTCATAGTCATCAAAAGAATACTAAGATCTCCATATTTAGAAATGAGTATGTTTTCTCCTAGTAAATCAATAATTTTGCCTATTACCTAAATTGTCTTTGAATATTGCTTCTTTCTTCTTGGTGATTTTGATGTAAAATATTTTAATGATTTGATTCAAATTAGTAATATAATTAATATCTTTTAGCCATGGAATTTATATCTTCATATATTTTAATCCATGCATCAATTTATAATCTTCCCTAGGCTTTTCTTCCTTAAATCTCTTAGGAAATAAAACAATAGGGGGATCTTGAATTGTGGTTGGTGAGGTTGTGGCTTCTATCTTTCCTTCAATTGGTTCTTGGAATATAAGTGATTTAGGAGTGTTTTTATCATTGGGAATTCAAGTTATGATAATGAATTAATCTCCTACTACCTTTCCTAATCTGAATTAAACATTATTACATTCAATTGAATAGCTTGCAACATTACTTTCTTGATTATCTCAATAAACAGATGTATTTTGCCTATTATTAGGATTTACCACTAGTTGGGAAAGTAACTATGGTTGGTTAACCTACTAATTAATGAGTGGTGGCTAAGGTTGTGAAGGCATCAAGGCCTACTATGAAGGAAACCTTCTTTGTGGCTGATATTATTTATTTGACCATTGAGGTGGTGATTATTGTACCCAATGTGGTTGTTGGTTTTGATATTTTGCCCAAATTTGTGAAGTATTTTGAGGCATTCTCCACATCTATGGTATCCATTATTAAGTATCCACTAGTTATGGTTATGGTGGTCCCCACATTTGTTGTGTGACTTGTCTAGCCCATGGTGCCATCCATGGATTGGGAGGATATTTTGGACCAAATTGATTTTGAGGCTAGGAGTACTGACTTTCTTTATTTTTGGATAAATTTCACTTCTTCAACTATATGTGATAAAAATTTTACTTGGTTTCCCATGGTAGGAAAGTGTTTACAATTATTAGTGTCATGATCTAGGTCATAAATACCACATACCTCTATTTTGTCTAAAAGATAATCTTTTATCACATGTTTGAGTCTGCATCTAGGACAATATATTGACAACTATTTAGTTTTGATAGCATTGGATTTTAATTTGAGTCCATCTAGTATGGATATAAATTGTAATAGAATTTGTATATTGAAATTATAAAATTCCACCATTAATTAACTAACTTGAGGTGATTTTCCTAACCTTGATTTCCTTATGCTAGGCAATCTTCTGAAGTAGTTAGAATATAATGCTAAAATTTGATGAAAGGTTAACTTGTCAATGTCACCATTTCCCATTAGGTTAAAATCATCATATGCATCATCATCCAGGCCTTCAAAAAAGACTGTATTAATGAATCCTTACTCAGTTGGTAACCACTCCATTTATAGGTAAATATAAACCTATCAAAGTAGTCTTCTAAGGTTTCATCTTCATTTTTTTATCTTGAAAAAGTCTTCCTTATGTACTATGAATCTACAATAATCCTCATATTTTTCCAGAAATGCTATTTCCATTTCATCCTAATTGGTTGTGGAATTAACCTCAAGGCCCATGAACCATCTCATAGATGCATCCTTGAGTATAGATAGGACTATCTTCAACTTTTGATTATATATGACATCATCATATGTTTAGAAGAGAACCTAAAATTGAAAGAGGAAATGATCTAGATCCTCTAAGGATTTACCTCTAAAATTAGGTAAAATGGATGGTGAAATGTTTTTCATGGAGGTTTTGACATCAGGACCCAAGCTAGTCAAATAGGAAAAAGTTTGATCCTGTCGGAGATATCGATCTAGGATTTACACATGTGCTTGATCATCTCCCATATTTTATTCCCAACTTTGATTATCAATCTAATATAAATTATATTTTTAGGTGATCAACCTATGGTCTATCTTAGGAGGAGAAACTTAGTTGATGATCTGATCTTCTTATTGTATAGCTTGTGAATCAAATATGACTCTTCTAGAAAGTGTATTTTTAGGATTAATTATCCATATAGGAAATGTTATAATTAAGATTATTATTGTAGGATCTAGTTGTTAGGATGAACTTTGTTTAGGAGAGGAACTAATTTTTTTTATATGAATTCCAATTTCCTTTCTTTCACTTCTTGTTTATTCCAATAAGTATTAGATAGTATATTCTTCTTAATCTATTTGGGATCCTTTAGAGATAAAATATCCTTGAGAATCTCTTGTGTGGTTTATAAATCTAAAGATTCTTGGATTGCTCTTTTTTTTTGTTTTTTGAGTTCTATGAATATTTTTGAATTTCCCTATAGAACTCTAATGTAGGATCTCACTAACACTTATTGATGAGTCCTTGAAAATGACACCAAAAATGATAGGCTATATTTATACCTCTCATTTAACCAATCAATAGATTGGTGTCATTTTATTCTATGGCCAATGTCCAAGGCTATATGCAATGAAACTATTATATATTGGAGTTTACTGTTCACTATTTAGGGGGTTTACTTCTATTGTGATGTCTAAATAATAAGAAGAGTAAATAATATTCTAACTCTATTTTGTAGAAAGGTAATATAAAAGATTTTCTAGTTGAAAATCTCATATATAATTGATACCATCAACATCAAAAACTTAAACATCTAGCATAAGACATTGTGGTGTACTTACTCAACTTGCCAAACTGGGTATGACAATGTGATATTCTAGAATGTGACGATACTGTCTATTATCACTTAGACTTTTCTTGATAATTTTCTAATATGGAGATAGGTTAACAAAATTTAATTTATATTAAATTTAAATATGCATCCTTGAATAAGGAAAACTCACTAGAATTGAATTGAAACAACCTCTACATGTAATGAAAACACACTTGCATTAAAAGAAATTCATACTTTGCTTTGAAAAGGAAATTCACACTCTGATTTGAAAAATAAATTACTCTTGAATTTAAAACAAATAAATCTTGAGCTTAAAAAGGAAATTACACTTTGTAGTAAATGAATTATACCTTATTTAAATAAATATTTTAAAACTATAAACTAAAAATATTGTTTTGTATTGATCCTTAGAGAGAAGTGGGCCCTTGCTCCTTCCATAGAACATGAATAGATTTTAATCAGTAATGAAATGGAACACTTAAAATTTATTTCATTATCAAAGGAATGTATACATATATTTGAAACTATATCGAAATGTTTCTTATGATTTTTGATTAATTAACTAACATCAATAATTTTCTAAAAAATTATCTAGAATGAGAAGGATACATGTATTTAAAGCATTTCTAAACAACTATGTATATAATACAAAATTTTGATGATCTAAATGGTCAAATTTGCTTATTCAAAATATAGATGATAAAGAATCAGATCTCACAGTTATAGGAAGGTTTTAGAACTAACTCAAGTAATAATAGATAGAAAATAACTAACATAAAATTGAAGAGATTATATCTAATTTTATAAAATAGAAGTATAAATATAATTGGATCATTTTAGACTATTACAATGAATATTATTGTCTAAAATAATATATATAAATATGTAAATTTTATTTATATATAACAGATATCTTTACAATCACTATCTTGATCAATAAGATCCAACTGGACATCTTTGGAGCATGCATGGGTATCTTTAGAGCATTTTATACAGGTATTTGAAGTGCCTTCAGAGAATCTTCAAAGCACCTTTAGATCATATTTAGAGAATATTTAGATCATCTTCATAATGTCATATATTCAGATATCATTCACTTAATCCTCAGAACTATTACCAAAAAGAGTTACCAAAAATGTTTGCTGTCTTCTCAAAATGATCCTACCATAGGGATGTATTTTTGTACATAAAATTATACTCATTACATCCAATTTAGACACAATAACAAAATAAAGGATTAGCAATGTATCATATAGAAACAAAGGACAATTAGATTCATTTTTTACATAGATAAGACCTTAACTATTAAATTTAATGCAATATATAACCAAAAGGCAACACTTATGCATAGTTTATATTAGATATAATGAGCTATATAGAATGTTCATCAGTAGCATGACATACAATATGGCATTGTTCAAGGAAGATGATGCTATGATAATTGGATATAGTGGTAATAGGGTTACTGCCAAGTGATAATGTATGGTAAATGGTAAGGTAAATGGGAAATGGAAAATGATTCTATTGCTCCTACTGATGTGGATATGCACTTCCTAGTCGATATATGAGACAACTAGAATAATCAATGATAAAAATTACTAGCCCACACCCTTTATAAATAGCTACTCTGTCATGAAACTACTATAAATTTGGACTCCAAAAATGTTGTTGTGATCTTTGTTTATCTTTGACTATGTTTCCTTCAACCATCGAGATAAGAGATTTTTTTAACCTCTATAAAGGAAAGTGCAGCTAGGGATGGTAAATAATGTTAGGCATAGAATAAATGGTATAAGTAGGAAATGGAATATGGTTCATAATGAAATATATAATGATTGGGTAACAAATGAATATTGGGATTTTTAGGCACAAATAATGTTGTTGATTCTTGATTTTACATAATTTTTGTTATGGTGGGGCCAAAGACTTTGGCACATGGTCTCAATAGGACCACCGTATTTTTCTATTATTTGGGCCTAAGAGTAGATACAATATAATTATGTTGTAGATTGGAAATTGTATTGATGTTTTCTTTGATAATGTCTTCATTAAATAGTAAAGAACTATTGTGCTCAAATATTGGTACCTTGATGAGGTTTTCACCGACGAAGTCATCTTGATTATCCCATAATGCCTCTAAGAAGGTTTCACTAAGGAATGTTGAATTTTGACTTTGATTTTCTTATATCACCTCAAATAAGGTACAATTGAAGATGTTGAGTTTGAAATTTGATTGCCTCCAAGCATCTTTGAGAAGGTTTCATTAGGAGATTACTCTTATTTTGCATGAGTGTGGTCTTGGCCCTCCTAAGATTATGTACTTGATATGTCACCATAGATGCATATAAATAAAGTATGATTCTATCAGTCCCAATCAACACTTGTGGGAGGTGGAATGTTAATATAATGGCTATGTTAGGTGGTAATAATGGAATGATGAAAGGCATCACAATATTTATAGAAGATACTAGGAGAAATTATGTTGATGTTGAAGTAATCATCTTCAAAAAATATAGAAGGATCATAAATGCACTCAAATTTATCTGCAAGGAAAGTGTAACCAATGTTATAATAACCACAACTATATTCTAATTTTGAAGTTGAATCCAACTCATAGGACTCTAAATCCAATGTTGAGATTGATTTTGATTCTGCTTGTGATGCTAAATCTAACATATGTTCAAAAATAGAACCTAACTTCAATGTTGATTCTTCATCTGGTGTGGATGATTTGATAATGATGTCTTGTTTAATGTTTGGTATTAGACAAGTAATGGCCTGTGATGGCATAATGGGCTCTATAAAAATAGATTCATTTAGGAAGGGTTTAATATAGACTGGTTCATCTAGGTTAAGCCCCTTAAAGAGTGGGAACAACATGAGGGGTGACTCCACAAATATTGGCTTAACAAAGTGATACTCCTCAATGAGGGGAAAAGGGTCAATAGATAACTTTATAGAGGATAGCTTGTCAAGGGGGGATCTTTAAAAACATGATAATGGTCAAGATAATGATATTTCCAAAGGTTGTTATAATCATTAAGAAGTGACTCAACAAAGATTGACTTGTTAGAGTGAGACTACTTAACAACAGTTAAATGATTAGAAGGTAATTCATCATAAGTTAACTTGTCACAAATGGGTGGTTCGAAAATAACATCATAGCCTTGCTTTACAATTAGTTATAAATATCAATTTTGAACATATTATGGTTCTTAAATGATGGTTCTTAAAGAGGTAATGGTTGGTGCTATTGTGGCTCAAATACTAGCACAAAATTTATAAAATGGGGAATATTTGGCACAAAATGATTAATGGTTTATGGTTCAATAATGGGATCTCTAGAAAATAGACTATCAAAGAAGGGATCAATAAAGACTGGCTCATCAAATTGACATTCCTCCATAGTAAGTTCAATAAATATTAGCGATGGGCTTAGAATGGTAATGATTGGGTGATATGAGGTTTGGTTGATATAAAAAGATAAAGGAAGAGGGACTTAAATGTTAACCTTCAATAATTATAGAGTTTGGTTACTTGCACAATCTAAAGGAGGATAGACTATAATGGTAACCTTTGGGTACTGTAGAGCTTAGTGGCTTGCATAAGCCAAAGGAAGATAACCTAAAATGGTAACCTTTGGGAACTATTGATATTAGTGGATCATGCAATTAGAAAGAGGATACCCTAAAATGGTAACCTTTGGGAACTACAAAACTTGGTGGCTCATGCAAGCCAAAGGAGGATAACCTAAAATGGTAACCTTTGGGCATTAAATAGATTGGTTTCTAATGTAGGCTAAAGGAGTATGGGGTTGGCATATGAAAATTACCATGGATTGGTTTTGTATTTAAAAATTAGGCCCAAAGAGGGAAATATCCTCAAACATGATGAGTGATCTTATCCATCATAATATTATGTTCCTCATAACTAGGGCTATAAGAGACCCCATTATGACTATACCTTTGTGTCATGTTTAGAATATTGTTCTCCTCATTTGTTAAGATGTGAAATGTGTTTTCAAAAATTTAGATTGATGTGTTTTGGATTTATTCAAATAAATTACAAGGTAAGATGGGACTATAATAAAATAAGTGGTATAGTACCACATAATTATAATAAATGGTTATGAATTTACTCAACTTTGGTGGGTTGAAATCCTCAAATTAAAAGAGGGTAAGACAATTTGGAGCCTAAAGTATATGATAAAACAATAAAATTAGGTGAAAGATATGTTAATACCATAAAATTTAGAAGAGGGTCTTTCTGATTAGGAAGATAACAATGTGAACCAAGAAGCTTAAAATGTAAATAAACACAAAAACTCTTTTAAGTATAAATCTAAAACTAAATGGGAAACATGACACCACCACATTTTTATACAATGTAGAATGGTTAAGGAACTTAGAGCATGAGTGAATTCAAGATAATATAAGTCCACAATGAGAATAAAAATGATGATGAGTCTAGGTAATAACCTTAAATCCAAATAGGAAATCATACCAAAGTTTACTCAAACCAAGTGCAAATGCAAAACTAATATCACATTGTCCTAAAACCTAAAAGGTGAGATTTTAAAATAAGATAACAATGGATTTTGATATTTTTCAATGTGGGTAAATAGTCTAGACTCAAATGGGTAGCATGACAATGTTGTTTAGAAAATACAAACACAATGTCCTGAATGATTATTTAAACAAGGCAAGAAATGATTTTTATTTCATCAATGTAATGCCTCCTTGCTAAAATATAATTATGTATAAAAAAAGTGTCTAGTTTTATGACATGTTTTAGTTTTTAAGAAAAATTAGACTAAAAAAGAGCAATCAAGCAAAGGATTAAAATGACAAAACACCTAAGTGTAATATCTAAAGTCCTAAAACTAATATGGCTGCATGTTACTATCAAATTCTATCTATATATGTGCTCTTGAAAGGATTTTAATTATTAATCCAAAAATAAAAGTGCATGAAAAGTAGGGTTTTTAAACCCACTCTTATCTCAAAATATTGTATGGTGACATGGAATTTTAGGCTACTCACCCTAAAACAATAATATGTCTACATAAATTAGGGGTGTTTTAAAACTAATTTTTGCACATCTAGATGGTCCCAAGTATGGCTAACATAAGAGATGAAATCAAATCAATTAGATATATATAACTTAAATTTTTGTTAAAAGGTCTTGGCCTTTTCACAACCACTACATTTTTCAATTGTTCAGTGTAGTGAGATATCAAAATTACCCTTATGGTCCAACATGGAGTACCACTAATAGATCTTATTTTAACTACTCAAAAAAGCATCCCAATAGGTTGCTCACAATTTATATACCCCACCATGGATCAGGGTTGAAATTATGTTGGGATATGAATTCTTGGGTCAATGCTTCCTTAGAGAACCCATGAGGAGTTATGAAATCCCACTCATAAGCCAAAATGCATAAAATTTAAATACAAGTGATAAAACTTTAGAATAATGTTTAGATCACCCAAATCATATAGATTTTTCAAGGGACTTAATGATTTTATTTTCATTTTTTTTGGATGACAAGAAACCAAGACAAATAATGAGCACTTTTGGTAACCCGAGTTCCCTAAAGGGGATGGGGGGAGAGCACACACACATCAATCATTTTGCCAAAATAAACTACTTTTAAAGAACAAACATATAACAAACAACTCTTAAGAGTATGTATCCAAGTCTGAGAGTTTATTTTATTTCACCAAATCAAAATTTTTATGAAATTTGGAACCTTGACATTAGTTGAAAAACATTCAAAAAATTCACAAACAACTAAGCATAAAAATAACTAAATTCTTTCTAGGTACCAAAGAAAATGTTCAAGATTTAACCACTTCCAAACTTTTGCCTTTTTACAGCTTAGGACCTATAATTGTTATAGGGTTATTGCTTTCTTAGAATCCCAAATGTAAATTAGAAAAATATGTCAAAATAATCTCTCGAGTCTCTATTTTTATATCTTAGAGATCAATGTCAGTCCACATAGGGATCAATGTTGATTCACATAAGTTGGCATTAGTTGATCCATAGAGGAATTGATGCCCATAAATATAAATTGATGTCGATTCCTATAAAAAAAAATAGGAAAACAAAATACATTTTTTTAGAAAATAATTATTATCAAAACAAGCATAAAAACCAAAAATTTGTCTAGATCCTATAGGAAAATGATCAAACAAATAATATGCAAGGGCTTAAACACAATAAAAACTATAAAAATTCAATAAAAATCTATCAGTCATGTTCTCTACCATGTTCTTTTCTTCACACAAGAATCAATGTCATTTTTAGGGGGATCAATGTCGGTCAAAGATAATTGATGTCAGTCTTTATGTAAACTATGTGTCACTTAAAAGATAAAAATACATGAAAATTTAAGGTACAACTTGAATTTTAAATATTATTAAGCATCTATTAGCAAAACTAAGAGTTTCATATTAATCTCCTTGGTTTTATGGGGTGCATATCTTATTAGGCATGAAAAAATGTAGGGTAAGATTGCAAACCAAGTTAGTTCATACATTAGTAGAGAAAACACAAATTAAGCATAAAATACATAACATGCTAAGACTAATCCCTTAAGGGGTGTTCCTAAGGAAATATAAGAGATATTTAAAAAAGGTGTATATGATCAAACCTTCCAAAGAGTGTCCCTCCTTCCAAGAGTGGCCAAAAAGCATGTTTTTACCTAGCTTTGGTGATATATGTCTTTATAAATGAAGAATATCATGATATTCCATAATTTATTAGTGTACCAATGGCTCAAGCTCATGAATTTTATCAATATGTGTAAATAAGTGAATCTTATCTATTTTAATTTTTGTAAAATAAGTTTACATGAATGAATCCTAAAAATGATGGCCTTGGTTCACTTATTTATATCTTTCTGAAAATGATTAGAATCAACCATGATCATCTATATTAAGATCAATATGTATGACCATGAATCAATTCAATTTTGGATGGATAAGCCATAAATATGCCATTAATATTTAGAAGACTGGGGCATTAATGAGGCATGGGAGGGTTTAATCCTAATATTTATTCCATTAATAGACTATGGATGCCACCCAACATATGATGTCATAGTGTGATGTAGATTTGAGGAATGAATTTCTAGTTAATATATTTGTAGTAACTTCCATGGATTTTTCACCTAAGCTCTTGATTTGGTTTAATTTGCTTAAGTGGTTTTAATTAATTTTTTGTAATTCTATGGAAATTGGTTGTTCATTTAATAAAATTGGTTGAAATGTTAATTTTTTGAGTCATAATTGAAATAAAGTATAATTAGAATAAGGTGTCAAATTTGTATGGAAAAATATCCCAATTAGGGAATTATGTATGTGAAATAACACATACACGTGACTTATGCCTCCAAAGTAGAAGAATTCAATGATCCAAAGCATCATTTTATCTGGTTCCAATTTAAATCAAAGTGATTTAAGAAAATATAATAATCATATAAAATGCATTGCCCCATTTAGGGATACATTAGCCTAAATCATCATTTTTACATGATAAGTTTGAACCATTTATCTTGCTTTAGTGATTTTGGCCCAGATTATGCATTTTCATAGAATGTTGCTTAGATTGACAATTTCAGCATAATAATGATAGGAATTGGATGTCTAAAAAATTAAACCATGGGTTTTATAATTTAAAATTTTATAATTTTAATGGTATCTTATTTAACTATTAAGGCTACCTTGGGTTTGATATAATACATTTTTTTCTTGATGGGTTTGGCATTAGGTTTGGTAACTACGTAATGCATAAAATATTTGATTCAAGATTTTTTGGTGCAATTTATTTCCATATTATATATTTGTGATAAATTACATGATATTATGGATATAATTTATAGAAATTATTTTATGGAAAGGGACATATGAGAAACATAAGTTAACATTGGTGGTGTGTAAAAAAGTCTAATTTTTGAAACATTAGAGAAGAACATGGGCTATAAATATTTAAAAATGAATAATTTCCTTATGTAAAATACTATTTGAAAAATATATAGAGATGGTGATATAATTTAGAGTAGGGTCATTAAAAAAAGTACTTGGATGACATATAACCAATGGACATCTTCAATCAATAAAATATGACCATGAGATCTACTAATTGGACATTATGTTTTTGTTGTAAGGACATGCTATGTGATTTAATCAAGTGTGAGGTAAAAAATGGGGCTAGAGTAAGTTTTTGAAAAGATCCCTCGATTATAAGCAATATAATTATTTACTAGGAATGATTTTAGGGATAATGAGTTATTTTAGAAAAGGAATGGGGATAAAAGGTTAAAAAATATTGGATAAAAAGGAATGTAAATGGACTTGAAATGAGATATTAGAAATATTTTGATCCTAAAATATGTCTCAAGAAAAAAATTGACTTGTTTACTTATAGTGTTACATAAACACAAGTTTTATATAGATGGTGAGGATGAAATCAAATGGAATTAATCACACTTGGGTTAATATACAGTTAATGAAGGGTACAATAAGTTATCCAATACCTAATTTAAACCCCATTTTGATTAGAAAAACATATGTAATGGAAAGCACTAACCTAAATTTTTATTTTATATTTGGTTGGATTTCTATTATAGAGTTATAAAAAATAAGCATTTGATGAATAAGGGATTTATAATTCCATCTCTTTATTACTTATATTATCAAGATGTAGAAGTATTTGATCACATGATTAACTAATTCCACTTATCTATTGATATTTATGTAGAAACTACTTATATATTATATATCACCTCAGTCTTGTACATTTGGAAAATATATATCATGGATTTAGCTTCAAATTATAAACCATTCCTACTACCAAAAGGATTACATACTATATCTCTATGCCTATGATTATCTCTTAGTTTGACATCAATTTTTATGATGACCCAAACCTTATATCATGCCTATAATTCTAAAAACCTACTTATCTTCCATATCTACAAGTTCTGGACTTGAACCTATTTTCCAACTACCTAAACACTTTCATCCTAGTCAGATGCTTGCATCAACATAAGTGTCCTATCTAAACATAAGTGTTCAATGCCCTTAAGTCATCCAATTTGTAAATGAAACATATTCATATGGTTAGCCTAAGTTATTTAATGTGAAATATTCTCCAAAGGGATTGGTATAAATATAAGATCAATCCTCATCAATTCCTCACTTAAAAAATACCTTGAGAGACCAAGGCAATTTACCAAAAGCATTCTATCAAGAAATCAAGTGAGAAAAGCTTACATATTTTCCCTTATTTCCATATCAATCATATGGGCAACACTTCTATAGGTCTGAATTACTGAAGGAGAAATCCAAGAGAAATATTTTTAAGGTTAAAAGCTAAGTCACTATTGTATTTAATTATCACACATTACATGATTCAAACTCAACTAAACATGTAGGAAATAACTATGTAAGTCTGAGGCCCTCTTTATATTATTTTATATGTAGGTAGTGCTTATTTATAGAAGGGTCTTTGGAGTATCTTGACACCATGTGCCCACTAATCTATTTTTCCCACAACCAATATGAAGATGATATATATTTTTGATATTTCATAAGGAATGGAAATTAATGATCTATATATAAATACACCAAAGCTAAATTTATTCCTCAAAACAATCTAATTTAAAAATTACTCATAGGTATTTTTTACTAAAGGTGGTGTACTTAAAAACCTCCCTTTGTTTGCCAAACTATGGTATAGATTTTATAATTTTTGTAATTTACTATTTTTACTTAATATTAATATAAAAGGTAAATGGTGTATTTATTTTTCAATTAATTTATGGGTTTAATTAAAAAATTATTCAAAAACCTCTCTCATATATCTCAAATAAAATTATATTATATTTAAATTATTGATTCTTTATTGGGAATATTCTAGGGTTTTCCTTGTGAAGCATTCAACATTATTTAGCCTATTTATGAGTCATAATTGATCAAATTAAAAATTTATCAAAGATTTCTCATAATTATGTTTTTATATAAAAAATATATTTTGGTTTACCAAAATATAATATGGATATTTCAAATTTAGCATTTTACTACGTTTAGTAAATTTTGACCTATAAGCTATATATTGTACTTTTATTTCCCTATTTTTTTGGGTTCATCTCATTTTCCATTTTCCATGAAAATCCTATTTTATATTTAAAAAGTTATTGTTCAATCACTTTATATTTATTTGGCACATTTTGGTGACCTTGACCTTTGGTCTCAAAATCTTAGTTGACGTAGGGTTTAATGATTTACTATTTTCTAAATTTTGATTGTTGATTTCAAAGTGTTTAAAATTTAAAAATAAAAAATTTAAATTTTCCAAAATCATCACTATGGATATATCTCATAGTTATTTAATTATAAAATACATAATTATATATGTTACTTGTTATGTTTCATGCACAATTCAATCAACTATGACTATAAGGGGTTTAAAATATAATCAATTCAAAACAACCAAATCATATAATGATCCTAATTGAGATCAAATTCAAACCTATATTTACCAATATTTATAAAATAATATTGAGCCTCTTCCTCCTAACCCTAAAGAGGGTGATATCTACCATCCCTCTAACTAGTTCCATACTATCAATCCTTTAAGAGGTAAATTAGATGGTGTATGTATGCATGTTACATATGAGGTACATAGGGTTTGTCTTTGTTAATCCTTTAAATATCAATTCATATTTATGATAAAGTCAATATAACAATGACAAAATAATGTCAGTTTAATGATCACATTGTTATAAAATCAGATTACATAGGTACATTATCTAACACATGATAGCTTTAATCATGTGTTTACATCCTCATTATTAATTTTGTGCCAAATAAGGTTTGACATCCAAATGAAAATTTATAACAAATTACATCTAAAAAAAGTTATTGCAAAAGTGACCAAAAGGATACTAAGAGTCTGAGTGAGATCTTATGAGAAATGATTCTAGAAAAAATGATCAAATTACCTCTTCCATCTCCTATAAGTTGATCCAAATACTAATGTACATGTCATAGAATGCAATAGAATCATATAGATTATTATTGTTTATTAAAGAATAAAATACAAATTTATAAAGGTATTGTTGATCATTTCATTGATACATCAACCAAGAACACCAATCACATTATGAGTACCTCTCCTAAATCACAAATACTTAAATAAAAAATGTGGTTACTAAAGAAAATTTTGGAGTAAAAACAATTACAAATATCACACATAGAGCAAGAAAAGGTTCAAAAATAAAAATTAGATCAAGAAAAGGATACAAATTTACCTCTCAATAATGATACTAAATTTTCTAAAAATTATGGTTTGAGAATGAAATACTTAAAAAAAATTGGTTATTATGGTCAAGGATTAGGAAAATATTCCCAAGGTGTTATTAATCCTATTTCCACATATGATCATAATGACCATCAAGGATTGGGATATATTGGTAATATTAATGCAAATCATTCAAAGATACATTTGGCCATTGAAAAATAATAAGAACCTATAAATGATAACAAGTCAAATAATAAATCACACATAGAAAATATACCATCGCAAAAAGAGCAATGGGTTCATTGAATGTTTAAAATAGTATTATAATAAACAAATTCAAAATTCAAGAGATAATTGAAAAATCTAAGGTTCAAAATGTAGTTAAAAATTAGGAAACTATAATCCTTATTTAAAATTAGGCCAAATTAACTACTTATATAGATGGTAAACAATATTTAGATGAACAATTCAAAAAACTATGTTCTAATCCACTTGGTAACATAATGCATAATCTATTCATACCTACAAGCCCTGACACCTCAATTGAATCCATCATTAACAAATGAGAAACCAAAGGTAGATAAATGCAAACCAAAGATACCAAATACAAAATTACTAGAAGACCGTGATAATGTTCCTACTTCTACTATGCACACATATGGCACATCTTGTTCCATAAATGCTATAAATTTAGCACCCCTTATAGGTTTTCATCCATTTTATGAGATTATAGGGTATCTTTTATGGTTTTACATATGCTAAAAATACCAAAAAATAAATAAAAATCAAAAATCCAAAAATATTTTCAGCATTTACATATCTTATTAGCTCATTGTCATCTATGTTGTCAGTTTCATGTTGTTATATGGGATATTAGTATTTCCTATATACAAAGGTGTTTCATACATATTTTGAGTGTGATACATCCATACACATATAAATGATCTATGAGATTTTGAGTGTTTAACTTTCCCTCCACTCATGTCACTAGGATGTTGGGGTAATCCACCTCCTTGATCATGATACATACATGTTATATGATTCTATGGTCACTTTACACTATCATGTTTGAGATCATATATGTACTTACACATGAATTTATCCAAGATTTTATCTTTCACAGTGTACTGGATATGATATGTACTTAATTTTTTTTAACATATATATTGAGGGACTAGTATGATATGTTCATGTTAGTTACTTATGATTTCATTTATGCACCTCCTTGAGTGTCTTACCTTAATATTATCTTTCTTATTTGATCATTTGAATATACTCCATTATTTTCATCCCCCCATGCCTTTGTTTGCCTCTATGACATTTGAATGTCATTGCTTATTGTAGATTGACATTTGAATATGACATTCTTACTTTTGTGGACATTTGACCAAGTTATGTCCTTTAGATAGTGTGGTATTTGAACATGCCCCTTGTTTGTGGTATCCTTAGAGCTTTGACTCTTGATTTATTTTTTGATTGGTATTATGTGTGTGCTTGATTTCCTATTGAGATTGTATTGATACTATGTATATGTTTCCATCATATACATCACATCTTAGAACTTTGTGTGATCAAATTATTTGTGATTTAATGATGTATTTGCCTAGAAATGTTCCCTTAAATGCTACATGTTACATTCATATATTACATGGTTATCTTATCTTTTTAAGGTAAGGTAACTACTAGTTTATATTTTCCTAACCTAAAGAGGGGGGATATCATTGTGGGAATGTCATAGAGGCATGAATTCCATAGTTGATTGATAGATTCATATTACATTGGGGGAATATTTTAGAAACATGTTATCCATATTTGTCACATTTTTAGATTCAATGGGAGAATGTTTTTTAAACATGTTCTCTACACTTATTCAATATTCAATATACCCAAATTACAATGGGGAAATGTTTTAAAAACATGTCCTCCACATTAGAACTTATATCAATTTTTAAGATTTATCCATATACAATGGGGGAATGTTTTAGAAACATGTTCTCCACACTTACATAGTTTCAAATTAGCCAAATTACATAGTTATATGATTCAGATACACTATGTACATTGGTACCATTTCTAGACATAGTTTCAACATGAGACATATCTTAGGTGCATATTATATGTAATGTGCATCTAATATTTCAAAATCAAGTCTATTTCAGATTCTAATCACTTTTAAGGATAGTCATCACCCACTAGGTTTTTCTTTTACATACTATATTAAGCTAATTTACTAAAATAATTAGTTAATTTTTTGGTATGGTTGAGGTAATTAAATCACTAAATATTGACAAGTTTATAGGTTAGAATTGAGTACATCATCCATAGTCACTAGTTTTATAGTGTGAGTTGACTTGGTTCTCTCACACTCACCAAGTTATAAGTACAATTGCGCTAATCTCAATTATTGGGTGACAACTCACCTTTTTTATAATATTGGGGGCATGTGACCTCCATTATATTTCTCTATATCTTTACATATATGCACTTTATAGATTTATATTTGTCCTAATCTTAGTTTTAATGATTCATAATAATATATCTTTTAGATCAAATTGCTAAAAGGCAAGACAATTGCATCAATACACAAGTTTACTCCTAAAACTTGCTATCCTTTAATTTCAATCATTTCAATAAATTAAAATCTAATATTATTTACATTGATTATATATTGTAACATGTTATTTATTGTATTTTAGTCACCAAAAAATCACTCAAGTTGGACTCAAGTAAAGATAAGGTGTGTTATACACACTTAGGTATTCATTTATTTTGTTTTAAACTACCAATTTCATTACTAGATTAAAGCGGTGAATATGTAGACACTATTTAAAAATTATATAAAATTTCAATTTTGTACACTTGGAAAATATATATCATGGATGTATTTTTATATTTTAGACCTTTCTTTCTACTAAAAGGCTCGCATACACTATCTCTCTATGCCTAATTACTTATATCTTAGTCTAGCCTATGTTGTTCTAATGACCCAAGCCTTTTATCATGCCTAAAATGTTACAAACATACTAACCTTCCATATCTTAAAGTTATGGAACTATACATATCTTTCAACTACATAGACAGTTATGTCTTAGTCAGACACCTACATTGATACAAGTGTCCTATCCAAAATCAAGTGTTTATTTCCCTAAATTCATTCATTTTTCAAATGAAACATATTACTATGGTCATCTTAAGTTCTTTAATATGATATATTATCCAAAGGGATTGGTATAAATATAAGATAAACCCTCACTCATTTCTCATGTATAAAAGACCTAGAGAGACCAAGGAAACTTACCAAAATAATTATATCAAGCACTTAAGTGAGTAAAGCTTCCATATTTTCTCCTATTTACATATCAATCATAGGTAAAAAACATATATAGGTCTAAATTATTGAAGGAGTATCCCAAGAGCTATATCTTCCAAGTTATAAGCTAGGTCACTTTTGTACTTGATTATCACACATTGCATGATTTACACACAAGCTAATACATAAGGGTGAACTACATAATTATGAGGCCCTATTAAAATTATCAGACATGTAGGAAATACTCATTGATAAAGGCATATTTAGGTTAACTCAACACTATGTGCCCATTAACCCATTTCTCCCACAACCGATATGAAGATGAAAAATTAGGGTTTTACTATTTAACAAAGAATGAGAGTCCATGATTTAGATATGAATGTAATAGAATGAAGGTGACATAAAACCTAGAAGCATTTAGGTGGATTTATCTAGTTTCAGTAGGTATTCTATACTAGACACTTGCATCCAAGTCAGACAATAATGTTAATCAAAATTTCCCAGGTTAATGCAAGTGTTTATAGATATAACGACACAATTTATAAAATCAAGTGACTATTCTAGAATCTATATCTAATCCAATTTATTCTTGTTCTAGAAGTATATTTTTATTAGCATTAGAAATAGACAAGTATCTTGTTTTCATTATTATTTTAATATCTAACATATTTGTACTTTCAATTATAGCATATCTCAACATAATACATTCAATATATATCTATTTGAGTTTCAAAAATAATTGGCCTACTTTATAGACAATATACCATCCTTATACCCTAGTTTATCTCTTACCCCTTTAACCCTAGATTGCCTACACATCCATATTCTAGGGTTAAATAATTTGAATAGGAAGTTGGCTAATCTTGGAATTATTTTTGTACACTCTAGGTTGAATTAAATAATGTGTTATGATGGATATAATTTTCATAAAATATGGACACCTTTGGATGGGATGGAATATTGTGAGATTTAATCCTCCTTGTTTTATCTAGAGGGATAAGTGTTGTGATAGTTTACCCAACACTAATAGTCTTTCACTAATTACTCTATCTTCCAAAAATACAACACTCTTGCACTATTATATCACTTAAATAATAATATTAAGTAAACACCCAAAGTATATAAGATATTTTGAGATCCTTGTCATTAGGATATAAATGAAAATCACATAAAGGGTCTCAGTGGGAGATAGCCTTTATGTGCTCAATATATATTATGTGTGTAATACAAAAAAACATGACCACACCATATATGTTGGTCCTTAACTTATAATGAGATATCCATATATGTATATAGGTTAGGGATCTCAACTTCCATAAGCATAATTAATATATCCTATCTAACAATTAATACTCATACCCTAACATAGGTAAAAATATATCATATAAATATAAATAACATAAATACATCACATTTTTTGATGAAATGTGGCTAATGGTCAAGAGACACTGCACTAGTCATCAAAAGGGAAGGGTGCATTTAAATATGAATAAATATAGTAATAAAAAACATAAATAGATATTAAATTAATGAATCTATAGAACTAAAATTCTTGGAATATACAAGAAGGGTTCTTAGATAAAAACTTGAATTATGACTTCCTTGTGCATTGTCAAACATTAAAAGTGTTTGAATATTGGTCTAGAATTATTCATAGAGAATATTAAATATTTTTATCTAAGATTAGATTAATTTATAAAAAATAAAAATTGAATGGATCAACTTGGGTTGTGACCAAGATCATCCTACTTTATTTTGTTTACAATGTTTGATTTTGGAAAGTAGGGTTCAATTTTAGTTTATAGTGTTAGGTGCTCTTGAAATTTTATGAGAAATTTTATGTGTCTTCTGATTATAGAACTATATTATTATTTTGAATTGATCAAAATATATTACAAAATATAATTTACTTTGTCCAAATCCTAATACACTCAAATACACCCTGCAAAATCATAAAAAAGGGTGTAATTATCAGGGGCTTGCCTTAGTTAGATCCCTATTAATAGAGAATTTTATAATTGACACTCACACAATCTAATAATCATTCAAGTTTGATATGAATATCCTTAATATTATCCCTATGTATGCAATATAAATAACTAGTAGATTATACATGCTTTTTCATTACTTTTCAATTTTTGGCACAAGATGTGCATACAATTCAATAGAAAGTAATAATAATAAAAAAATTATAACTTAGGATATGAATTTTAATCCTAATGGGCATATCCTTTTATATTATAAACACATCATCATGGTTATGTATAAATATACTAATTAAATTCAAATTAATACCTATTGGTCCATAAACCGATAATATAAAAGGTAGGAAAGTTGATAGAAATACATAAAAGAATAAAAAATTTAGGGATAGGGATCAAATGAATCATTAATCATAAGTGACTAAGATTTTAAGATTGATTTTAGTCACAAAAAAATTTAACAACTCAATTTTTATAACATCCAAGATTGATAGGTTGATCTTTCTAGGTAGACCTAAAACCTTAAAAATAATGTTTTTGACATTTTGAGAGCATTAAGAATCATGACAAGACAAATAAATAGTCAATATATAGGTTTTAAAACATTTTGGATTGAATGGTGATATTATTATAGACACAAAGTTAATTGATGATATTTTTTTAAGGATAAGCCATATTAAGGGAAGGCAAACATGACCCAACACAAAGGGAAAATGCACTAGTAATAGATTAATTTGAAAAAATGATCCATATATGCCAAAAAATTAATACCATATAAAATAACTAGTCATGTACCCAAATTATGTGTCCAAATAAATCCCCACTTTAATTTTTATGCATGCATAAAAATCAAAGTAACAAAAATAGGTGCACCTAGAAGGCTTAAAGAAGTTACATCCAAAAACTATAAGTTTTGATTTAAATTAATATCAAATATGATAATGGTATGAAATTAAAAGTGAGAGAGGTTATTTTATCATAATTTTTATCACTTATGACCTATAAAATTAAAAAAACTTGTCTCCTCGCTAATCTGCATGAATTCCCATGGTGCCACTAAGGAGTCATGAATGAACATCAATGCTATAGTGTCTAGTATGCTAATTTTTAGTGTACTTATAGGTAAAAAATAAAATTTACAATAATATAAATGTTTATATAAATAAATAATTTTGTTTTGATGGAATAACTAAGTAAAATAAATAATATGAATGAATATACCTAGTGGCATGTAAACTATACCACCATATTTGTAGAATCACTAAATGTGGGAATGTGACCTAAAATCTCTATTGTACACAATGTGACTTATTAATCTCTATTGTTCTTCTCATGGTTGGAGAAAAAATTAATTTTAATTTGTCTTTTGGATCACCTTTCGGGAAAAATTGATGAATATTTGATGATTGCATCCAACTATATGGGGGAAAATATATTGTAACTCTTTGGTGTGGTAAATCATGATGTATTTTAAGATATAATAATGAATTCATATTTCCCCATTTTAAGGTGTGAAATAACTTGCATATTACTCATCTTAAAATAAGAGGATTACCCGAACCATATGTAGAATCTATAAATAATAACTATTATAGTAATGCAAAACACACTTTTATAATTAAAGTAGTATGTCATAATGAAATCATATTTATGACTCAAGTGAGTATGAACACTAGGGTCATAATATATGAAATAAATAATAATAATTGAATGCCCTTACATTGGTAGGGGTTAAGTAAGGAGAGTGCAAATTATATTCCTCAATGTAATCAAGATGTAGCCAATGAAGGCACAAGAAATAATATGCCCCAATGTAGATAAAATATAATTAATGAGGGAAAAAATAATAGTAACCCCCAGTTTAATAAATGTACAATCAATGGAAACATGTAATTATCATGGCCATAGTATGAAATATATAATAAATGAAACACAACTTAATACGTCCTGATAGGGTAAAAACTATGGAAATATATGAAATAAGAATATAATAAATATAGAGCTAGTGTGAATGATATATATCATGGAAATGATCAAATTAATATAGATTATATAGATAAATTAATATAAACACTCTAAGCATAGATAAATCAAGAACCAACATGGATGATATAGATCATGGCACTAATCATAGTAACACATAGTATATAGAGGGATAAATTTAATCACTCTAAGCATAGATAAATCATATCAAAATAAGAGTAAATAAATAATAAATATTACACATAGAGTAAATAATCTACACAATGTCACATAAATTTAAAAAGGTCACCAATATTATAAAAATCAAGAAATGTCACACATAGTAAGAAAGATAAATCAGAGTACATACAAAAAAATGTGACACAAAGTATACAACTAAAGTATAAACCATATGTAAGATAATAAATACATGCCAAGAAACATGCAGATGTAAGATAATTAGTTAGAGAGAAAATAAGAGAGACACACAATGTAAAAAACATGTGAAAGGGTCAATAACTAACACAAAACACTCCTATAACAAAGAAAAAAAACACTAATAAATCAAATCATGAATTATATATGCAATACTAGGATATAAATAATCATTTATGAAGGTCAATATGATATGGAAACAAAAAATGTAGAACCTAAGAACTATTGGGGATACCCCTAGAATTAGCACATGGATGCCAATAATGCAAATATGAAACTTCTCCCAAGTAAATATGAATATATAATCATACATGAAACATATATATCTTGAATCTAACTCAATAGTACTATAAAAAAATATGTGAATTAACAATGTATATATAAATCCTCAATAAATACATAGATAATCATGATATTTTCATTATGTAGCTTAAGTATTTCATGAGAAATTTTAATTATCATTGAGTGGTTAAGAACTAAAAATTGTTTATGTGCTAAATGGTTACCCTTGACTTGTGATTATTACCAAAAATAAATGAGGAAATATATGTCATTATGTTAATAACTAATTATGGAGGTCATCTTGAGATGACTATTTTTTAAAATCTCATTAAAATAAACAATAATCATGATATGCTAAACTATCTAATTATGTAACAAACAAGGATAAGGGAAAATATTGTTTTATTATTTAGAATAACTGAGGCAAGAATAAAAGGAAATCAATCAAAGTGGACAAGTCAAATATAAAAATTAATAATAAGTAAGAAGGGAAGGATCCATATTAACTTAAAAATTCCCTCATAGTTGTGTGTGTGCATTAGGGTATAATCTCTCAATATGTAATGTGTTATGATTAGAGGGAAATTCCAACATGATTTTGGAATGGGAGACAAAAATAAAAATAAAGGGATCAAATCAAAGAGAAAAAACCATCAACATACATGAAGAGGCTAGAAACATGATATATAAATCATGAGTGAAAACAAAGAAGGAAGCCAACAAATAATTAAAATATGATAACATGATAAGAAAATGGTAGCTTCAAAACTAAAAATAAATAAATATAAAAATAAGAATAAGTTAGAGACTGTGAAAAACTCAAGAGATCACACCATGGGATAAAGATGGAGAAATAAACTAAAAAATACATACACAAGGCAAAGAAGAAATCAAAACCAAAGATAAAAAATAAATAAAAAAGAAAATATGTACAAAATTTATAGTTCAATTTAGTCACATAGGGTTAACAAGTAAGGAAAACCATAAAACTATTCATTTGACTATACTTCTATAAAAAAATGAAATTGTGTCCTCAAAGATTAGATCTAGATGTCTTAATATCCAAGTGTTAAAAAAGGATAATACATTGTTATCCTTAGTATAATTATCGATGATATAATAAGTATCATTATTTTTAAAATAATTTCCACTAGAATTTTCATTATTTTAAATGATTGCATTAAATTTTTGTAATGCCCCATCTCATTTATTTAAATGATTGATCATATAATAATATGATATTTTATGAGTTATTTTGTTTGGATAGGAACATAATACTACAATAAGATAACTTTGGTATGTATGTGCAAGTATTTTCGCTTTAGGTGCAAGTGGTTGAGGTTGTTTTATTATCTTTTTTTATTTATCTTTAGGTAAAAAATCACACTCCAATTCTATGGAAGGTTCATAAGTAATGCCTTGAATAGTGATTAATTTATTGTCATGGAAAAATTTAAAACATTAGTCAATGGTTGATGGGATTTATTTCATTTGATTAAATTACAGTCATTTGACAAACTTATCATATGTCCAATTATCTAGAAATACATGAAACTAGGCTACCATAGTCTTAGGATCAATTTTAGATACATAATATATTAGCACCAAGAGGAATCCTAGTTATGCCATCATATCCTCTAATAACTATGGTTATATTGACTAAATCTCTATGTGTATATCCAATATTAGTAATAAATTATATTGCACATATATTGATGTTTGAACCATTATCTAGCATAATTCCATTTGTTAACCTGAAATGTATATATATGAAAGATCAAATAAATAATGGACAATTGTTATAAACATTGCTTGGATTCTCATGGTCATAAAATGTAATTGGAGGAGGTCCATTCTGTGTGCCAATGAACACACCTTGAATCTATTGAAGATATGGCCATTATAAACCTATGGAGGTTTCTTCAAAGATATCATAGGAATATAATATTGGTTTTTGGATTAAACACGTGATTTGGTAAGATTTTTAGTATATTTTCATATTTTGATTAGGTTGGGAAATTGGCTCATTAAAATTACTATTGTGAGATTCTACTTGGATTTGGTTGTTGTGTATCAAATCTTGGATCTTATGCTTCAAAGTTATACATTTGTTTATATTATGTGTCTAGAGATGTTATGAAAATCATGGTATGCATTAACATCATGGTTTATAGTAAAAGGCCATGATGAGTACTATTTATTATATGGAGGCAAATATATGATATTGATATTAAGCATAATTTTAGGACATTCAATTAATTATTTAAATTGTCGATGATATTTTCACTAAAAAAATACTTATGTTTGGTGGTTGATATATAACATCAAATGCATTATTTACCTCATTATTAGGTTTAACATAGTATCATTATCCTTACATTTTAATGTTGATTTAACTTGATATTTGGATCCACTAGAGGTAATGGAATTAGTCCCATAGTTGAGAAAATTTGTTTCTAAAAGCTTTATCTCATAGTTCCTAATTTAATGAAAAATATTATAAAAATATTGGTAGATTTGAATACCACTTTGTCTTTAATGGGTTGGAGTAAACTCTAAGAGAATATAGTTTTTAATTCACTATCATGTAATTGGAAAGTCATATTAGTAAGCATACTTTTGAATCTAAGCATATACTAACATTCTCATTACATCCATTTTAAAGTTGAGAAATATGTGAAAATGTGACCTTCATGGTAATGTTTATTAAAAAATTAGATAATAAATTAATCACAAAAGAATTGAAAGAGTGTATGGATCCAAATGATAATGCATAAAACCAATCAAGAACATATCCCTTAATGCTTCAAGGAAAGAGTGTAGTCAATAGTTTATTATTATGCTAAATGTTAAGACATGAAACATATAAATACTTGATATGGCGAGAAGGATTATCCTTATTGAACAACCTAAAATTTGGAATTAAAAATATAGTAAGAAAAGGATAGGAAAGGATCTCCTAATCCAAAATATTAAGTAATACATCAAATGATTGATTTCATGACTTGGTATTTGAGACCCTTTAGAAATAAATTGAATATTTTGTTGTATAGCTTTCTTGTTTTGCATAGTTTCTTGAAGTAATATGGATTAAGGAGTTGAAAACAAAGGATTAGTAGATATAAAATTAGTAATATATAAATTAGGCACTTGATAAACACTATGGACAAAGGGGGAGGATTTAAAAAATGTTTAGATGATTGAGTAACATGAGGAGTAATAAAAGAAGCATCAAGGGTAATCTAAGAATGAAAAGACATAACAATTTGAGTAGAAAAAATAACGTGAGGAAAAATGAAAAAATTAATTTTAGATTTAGGCACACTAGTTCATTTTAGATGAGAACTCATAAAGGTAAAATATTTGAGGAATTCTAAGATTCATTATTATTTTCAAAAAGTGTCATAACATTCATGTCTAGTTTATAACAAAGATTTGATGAAATGTAGATAATGGTTAAGAGACACTAAACTAATCATGAAAAGTGAAGGGTATGATAAATTATGAATAAATATATCAATACAAAACCCTAAATATATCTAAATACATAAAATTGGAGAATTAAAATGCTTGAAAAGATAAGAAGGGTTCTTAAATAAATACTAACATTCTGATTTACATGTGCATTATCAGACACTAAAATTGACTAGAATTTGATCTCATAATAGTTCTATAGTAAATCCAAAAATATGGTATAGATTAAATCAATGCATAAAAACATCCAAAATCTAAGGGCTCGATTTCAACAAAGGGTTGATTTTGAGTAGGTAAGGTTTAATTTTTGTTAGAAAATGTTGAATCCTATTATAATTATATAATACCCTTCATATGTGTTTTTTGATAAAAACCTATTTAGATTATAATTTTTATGCATATATATTCCATAATTTCTTATCCTTTATCCAAACCCTAATCCAATCCAAGAAACCTTACAAAAGCATAAAAAAGGGTGTTTTTATGAGAGTCTTTCTTTAGTCAGATCCCTCTTTTTAAATATTTTATAAATAAAAACTCATGTATTCTAGTGTAATATGAAAATCTTATCCCTCATCTCTATGTATTAAATGAAAAAAAACTAGTAGATTCTATATGTTCTTTCAATGTTCTTCATCTTTTAGTACGAGAAGTGCACATACTTTAATAGATAACAATATTAATAATATATGGCTAAACTTAGGATACGAATTTAAATCAAGTGTTTGATGTCTTCATGTGTCCAAAATGAACTAACATGATTATATATATAGACTACTTAAATTCAAATTAGGAAACATTAGGAGGCAAACTTACACATAAAAAGGTAAAAAAGTTAAAAAATTCATAAAATAGTAATAAATCCAAGAAAAAAGGTGAAATGACCCATAAATAATAAATGATCAAGATTTTATTGTTTGTCATGGTCATTATTAAAATCAAATTATTGGATTTTGATAACAACCATGATTAAAAGGTCATTCTTAGCAGTTAGATCTAAAACCCTAAAAACATTATTTTTGATCTTCAAAGAGCATTAGAAGTTGTGCCAAGGAAAAAATTGTTAATCTATAGGTTTTAAAAAGTTATGGATTAGATGGTCATATTATTATAGGCCTAATGTACAAAAAACTAAGATTTTAAGGATAACACAAAGCAAGGGAAGGAAAAAATTCCCAACATAAGGGGAAAATGTGCCAATAAGAACTTAATCTGAATCATCAATCCATATATGAAAAACATACTAAAACCATAAGAAATAACTATTTTAATACCAAAATTATGTGTCTCCAAACATAATCCATCATCCATTCTCATATATCATTCATCAATAATATTACACATGTATATATTCATTTAAGTTACAATATATTACATTAATTTTACAATAGCTTGTAAAATCTCTATACATCCAATGTGTAGATAAAATCTTACATAAAATATCTCAAGATTTACATATTCTCCAATCATGCATCAAAGCATGTTATCCTAATTAATTGTCTAAATGTTAGGTTGAGGGGTTTATTTGCAGTATTTACACACTAACATACTCATGGAATTTTAATGAAAAAGGATATATTTTAGATTTATCTGTAAGGTTACATTAATCATTCCACATGCTTATCATAAATATGCTCTTCATCATCATCCCTACTCTTTATCTTATTTTGAACCTACCACTTATCCATCTACAAATTAATATATGTGTTGTGTGAATGTCATTCCCTTTATTTTTATTCTTTTGTGTATAATACAATTTCACATAATTATATACCCATCCAAAATTATATATCCTTATCTTGACATACTTCTTAGTGCCAACATTCTCCCATATGATTTATAATTTTTGTCCTAAAAAATTCTACCTATTACCTCCTTTAATTTCTCCTTTCTATGTGACTAAAACTTATAAAACCTATTGTTTCAATGGCTTCTCAAAATTAACCCAATATTGCACAAAATTTTATATTCCTTTATTCATTTCTAATGATTCTTCAATTAGACTCTAACTAGTCTACACCATCCAAAATTATAGCATTATTATTGGTCATTTATCATAACTTCTTCATGTGTTTCTTTTATAATTCACTTATGTTATCCTCCTCATAAATCTCCTAGATTTGGAATTTATCAAAAAATAGTTTTGAGAATGCACATTTCTAGTTAATCCCAGGTAAAATTTTTGGCCTCAATTAGAAATTATTGGTACATAGTTTTATCTCTCTCTCCTAGTATGAGTGTTGTTAAATATTTATGTGTGACTTTATCTCATTGAATTTAGGCACTAGTAAACATTTTATTGTCTTCAAATCTATTAAATAATTTATATTCCAACTTAACCTTTTCTTTGAATGTATTGATAAGCCTTTAAACTCCTCATTATTATCCTCTTGGGTGGTCTTAGTGTCTAATAACATATTTGCATGTTGCTCCTCTTCACTTGGACCACTTCGTTGTTATTTAGTTTTTTCTACCAAATTCAACAAATTTATTATTTTTTTTCCTAAATTATACATGGATTCCATCCTACTCACATATGTGGTCCCCATATATCTAGTATTGTTATCTCAATTTTCACCACATACCTTCATGTACTTTTCACCAACTCTAACATATGATTTAATTATTTACTCAATCTTAGATTGATATAAAATATATTTTCCTTCTCTTATTAAAATATTTAATCTAAAATATTGGATTGAATATAAATTTTAGTGTAAATCCTTATCAATTCAAGTGTACTTTATTTTATAGCATACCTACATCAATTGTATACTCAGATACATTTATCTAGATCTGTGCAGATTTTTACCTCATGCTCTATTAGATACATCATTAATTTAGTTGGGACCTCAAATTTACTATAATTTTAATGACAATCAATAATTATATTTATCTACTTATGCCTAAATTTTGAGATATAATTAGTATTATTTTAGATCTCATTACTTTTGAGTTTCAACTGACGATAAACTTATATCAACATAGATCTTTCACAGGATATCTCATTGAATAGTATGAAAATATTCTCAATATTATCCACCACATGTATTTCAATATTACTTATTGTTATTTAATTATTCATCCTTATTTTCTTATTCTTTTCCACCATCTTGCATAACATCAACCTTATCTAATAAGACTTCATGAACTATCCCAAAATTTCCTTTAGGGTTTTATTTTACTAGATTTTTATTTTTCATGCTAATAATCCTTATCATCTTCATGTGTTTTATTATTAATAATTATCAATACATTAATTAAAATCTTTATTTGAAGATTTTATGTTGTGATAATATTACCAACAGTCTCTAAAATCACATAGCAAGACATGCCAATTGTTGTAGTCTATGATATGATACTAAAAGACCTAAATAATATAAAGGATTACATTAATAGAGAAAAAATAGATTAGTTCATATTAATTAACCATTATTTTTTGTTCATTTATAATATTTTAATCCATTTATTAAATTCATAACCAATAAAAATAACACATACATTTACAAACAAGTGCAAATAATTAAGGGAAAAGTTATGCATATAAATTATAGTTAACCCAAAATAATTTCAAGGAAAACCATGTAATAATATCTATTGACTATAGTTCATAATCACATTCAATAATAAATCATCTATTTTACAGCAATAAAGTATTTATAGATTTGTGAAAAAAGCCATGACTCTTCATCTTTGTGACCTTTTCAATTCCAAGATTGAAGGAGACTTTTCAACATTTAAAATATATTGATATCATAGTTGAGACCATATTATAAAAAATTATCATGTCACACCATTGTCAACTTTTCAATTTACCAAAATAATTGTGTTAGTTATACTCCACATATTACTACCAAAAATTTCCCAAATTTAAACTATTATCTCATCTTGAGATAAAGTCAAAAATAAAATATCATTTCTAGGTGTTAAAGAAGTTGTTATACTGAGATACTAGGTTAACCAAAATGCAGTGATCACTTTTTTTTATTGAAGTGATGTCTATTAGTTTTCACCTTTTATACACTACTTAGTGGCCCTTTTATTTTTTCAACTAATTAGTATACCAACCTTTTTAGGTTTTCAATAGGTTTGCATAAGAAGGATGCCACCCTTTATAGATTTTTAACCTTGTGATCCCTACTCATAAAGTTTCTTACCAATTGGAACTTCATGTCTTCAAAATTTTGACAAAATTACATCAATGTGTTACCTTAATATGATCATAATGGCATATTTTGTGGAGCTATAAAAATATAATCCTATGATTATTGACCAACTATCAGGTAAGTTATCATCAAAGAAGCTGATGCTAGAGGAGGTGAATGATGAGGAGAAAGAGGAGGATGTGCTACTTGAGATGTTTTCCCTACATGAAGATTTTTATGAGTTAAAATAGTGAGATGTACTTACACTCATTTTTTATTTATTAGATTGTGTTATCAAGATTTTTTAGATATTAATTGTAATTCATACACTTGGATAAGACATACCTAAGCATGATAAGTAATGTATGAAGAGGGGTTTGAATTTTTATAATGGTTTGAATGTTTTTGTCAGTGAAAACTATGATTATTGATTTGTGTTATGTTTCCTTCTACTAGATGTATTTTCTTATCATTTTATTCTAATTTAAATATCTTTGTGTCTACACACTTTCAAACATAACCATTTTTAGTAATGGACACTGGACTAATCCATATATACATGTTAATTATTGTAGTATTTGATATATTGATACAAGACCTAAATATTCTAATGGGATATATTAAAAAAACATGTGTATATTAGTGAAGATTCATTAACCATTTTTTTATCTCATTTATAAGCATTTTAACCATTCAAAGAATTCATAATAAAAATGACACATACATTAGAAAACAAGTACAAATAATCAAGGGAAAAATTATGCACACAAATTATAATTAATACATAAGAATTTCAAGGAAAACCATGTAATGATCTCTATTGAATATAGTTTAGAGTCATATTCAAAAATTAATCCTTTTTTTACAACAACATATAATTTACAGAGATGTGAAAAGGCTATGAATCATCATCTTATGACCTTTCAATTTTAGGATTGAAGGAGACTGTTTAGATTCTACAAGTTATTAATATCCTAGTTGAGACCATATTAAAAAATATATATTATGTTTCACACTTGTAAAAAATTTAAGTTACCAAAATAATGGTGTGTCTTATGCTCCATATCTTACTAGTACCAAAAAATAATATGGTCAGTAATATAATATCCTATAATATAGGAAAGAGATAAGAGAATAATAGTGTATAAACATAATATTTTTAGCTTTTATCAAATAATAACACTTTACATATTTTAAGAATGCATCAAGACTCGATCAATTTGAGTGCAGACCCTAAGGGGTATAATGGAAAAGGGGTGGATAGACCTTTAGCACATGATTATTGTCCCTTTTTTCCAAATTATTATGAATCCAACTAGATCCCAAAACCTTTACCTAAGCTACTTCTCCTCCCTTGTGTATTCCTCTAGTCTTTTCTTAAACTCCTTTTAGACAGTCAATTATACTGGGTTGACCCAGTATAATTTAGGGGTATTCTTTAATTTCTTAGCTTATTATCCCTTAAACAAACTTAGCTCAGACTTGGTAAATTATACCCAAAAACACATTGGGTCGACTGGGTCAAACCTTTACAATCAACCTTCTCATAAGGTTTTAGGGTAAGATCTACATATAAATACAAGATCATTTTGGTCACTATTCATATGTGTAATCAAGAGTTATTATTCACTCACACTTCTTCATAATCTAATCTTTCACCATTCTACTTGAGGAGACTTATCTTAGGTTTATGTTTTGGAGAATCTAGTCTTGTGGATAAGTCTTGGATGCTTTGGCCTTTCTTACTGATCCTTATAAACCATAACAACCTCTTATAAATCCCCTTTGTCCAAGGGAGAGATTGAGTTTGATGGGTTCAAATTCAATTAAGTATATTCTAACTTTGTTCTCCTCTCTTTTATTAGATATAAGTAGCATAATTGTTGGCTTGAATAATACTATCTTTCATATTTTATGTATTATGGTATTACTCATACTTTAATTGAAGTTACCTATACATGTTTGTTTTATTACTTATAATCCCAACTTTGTGCCATAATATTTGGTGTGAATTATATTATATTTTATTTTCTTTATATTAAAATAAAATGAGCATTTTAAACCTTAGGACTCTATTAGGGTTATTGTACGATTGTGTTAGACTGTAGGCTTTGAAACCCTTCTTAGCATAATATGTTGTGACAAGTGATACAATTGATCCCCTAATTGGGTCTAACATATCCCCATATTGGTAATGATGCTACTTAAAAAGTGTATCCAAATCATAATTTTATGTGTGATCTATCTTATTTTATCTAGGATTAATTCATAGACATGATGCATTTTTGATTGCATACATTCTGGTGAACCTGATGTGAACTAACCCTTATAAGATTTGTTCACTTATACCTTCATTTTTTAATTATTTTTTTCATCATTTTTAGCACTTATTTTTTCCCTATTTTCATTCTCTACATAATCATTAGTCCAATGCACTTTATGATTTGTAAAATGGATGAGTAGAACCAAAGATATAGGCAAAACAAGGAATCTACCTATTTCTACCCTCTGTTTATTATATATGATCAACCTAGTCAACCTTGTACTATCTATAGAAATTTCCCATCCCTTATTCACTATAATGGATCGACCCAATTAACCCTATATAGTTTGAAGCTCCTCTTTTCTCTTTTTCTTTCCTCTATTTAGTATATTGGATTGACTCAGTCGACCCTATACACTTTATAGGCCCTATTTTCTATACTAGATTGACCCAATCAAGTTTATACTATTTTTTGCCTTCTCTATTTGTTGATCTAGTTTTCTATTTATCTTTTTTATAATTTTTTTTCATTTATCTCAAGCATCATATATCTTATCAAAATCTTCTTGGACAACTTGAATCCATTTAGACACTATATGGGATTCTCTTTAGTTTTTATCTTTTCATATTATTTTCATCTT
Source organism: Torreya grandis (assembly GCA_037957365.1). Lineage (NCBI taxonomy): Eukaryota > Viridiplantae > Streptophyta > Pinopsida > Cupressales > Taxaceae > Torreya > Torreya grandis. Next base: position 171,241 of record JARHVA010004204.1, read on the forward strand.
GTGGGACATATTTCAATGCCCATCCACACATTATTATAGCCTTTAGGGAATCTTGTAATGTCCACCCACATGTTATTTTAAACTCTAGGGCATCTTGTGATGCCCATCCCTACATACACTTACCCTTTGGTTTATCTAGTGATTCCACTCCTATTCCCATTACATGCTACCAAACTAATTCAACTCCAAGAAAACTTCCAAGACACATAGGCTTGTCTCTCACATGCTCATCCTTGATATAGCCATTAATATAGGATCATTTATTTCTTATCATGTTTTTTATCTACATCTATCTAATAATTTTTGTAGTTTACTTAAGTATGGGTATCTCCCTCTACAATAGTTTCCTTCCTTTTAAAACCCTTTAGTCCTCCATTTTTATCTTTTGGTTTCTTGATAAACCATAGTCTTCTTTGTCTTCTTGCATTTTCTCTTGTTTTTCACACCTCTTGGGTTTCTGTGAGTTGATTTGTAAGATTGTGGCTAGGACCTACAAGTCCTTACAAAACCACCATCTTTTAAATCATTTATTTTTCTTTTTTTTGTTTTTCAATTCTATTTTAGAATCTATTGGGTTTTTATTTTGTGAGTTGCTTTATAATACTATGGATAGGACCTGGCATCCCTAAAAAAATACAACTATTTCTTTGTTTACCTAATTTTTCTCTTACTTTTTAGCATCCTCATAGGTATCTCTTTTATGATTTACCTTGTAAGACCATGGATAGGACCTAAAAATCCTCCTAAAATTATCATATTTTCATATTCTTCATCCTTGTTATCAAAATTTAGTTTTTATTTATTTTGCTAGATAAAATCTACACAATAATCTAAGTTAAAATGTTTTCCTCCATTTAACCCTTTCTTATGATAAGTAATCATACTTTTGATATCATTGTATCCCTTATTTTTTCCCTTTGTCACATTTTTTATGATTTGAAGAAATTCAAATTGTTCCATGTGTCATTCCTTTTGATTTCACCTTTCTTTCACTCCTCGTTGGATAAAACAAAATTGAAGAAAATATAACACTTTTATTTCACCTAGATTTATGAGACTCTTAGACCCCATGCTCTTTGAATTTTCTCTCTTTCCAACCTTGTCCCAAGTTTTCAAATTAAATTCATATTTATTACCCATGTTTGGCTTTCCAAATCCACATAGAGGAGGAATCTAGAAAAAGTCATCAAGAAACTTAAATCCAAATCATTTGAATCAAAAGATAATGATATTTAAAAGGCAATATATAAATTTCAAAATTCAAATTCACACAAAAAGACATCACTACAAGCACATTTACTATTTCCAATCAAATATCAAACTCCATAATAAGCTTCACATAGAGCCAAAGTCCTTTGGGGTGTGGTAGGCCAATAGATTGGAATAGGGGATTTAAAAAAACTCTATGGTGCTACCTTTTTTCTCACGTAAGTACCTAATCACCATAATAGATTGATGGCTCTATAAGGGGTCGTAAAGAATGGGGAACACATCATGGGGAATTAGGTCCATTTTAATTTTCATGCATATAGTCTTCATGAGATGATCTATATATTCTGTTTCTTTACCCAAGACTTGTGTGGCTAAGAGAAGTTCTTCATAGTCCTTAAGGATAAAAGTCCTCTTGTTTTGATAAACCTAATTTGAGTGTCTTAACTTTGATAAAGAGTTCCTTTACCTTAGTTTTTCTTTCATTCCCATTCCACACATTTCAATTTCCCCACTTTATAGACAAATTTTGATTCCAAATCTATTTTCCTTTCTTATTTAATTCCTTTTTCTTCACCTCTTAAAAACATACTAGCACTACTTTGTTTCATTTTGATCAATCCTTAGATCAAAGCAATACATCTTAGCAACTATGGATTTCTTCTTTCTTTATTTATACCATGATTTACAATACTACACTTTCTTTACTTTCCTTTTACCACTTGTCATGATTTTATTGTCCTATTGTTATGGACACCTGAGTTTGTACCTTTTTTCCATTATTGAGTGAGGTTGGCTTGTTACTCCTCACTCATAAATGTTATTTTCCCTTTTATGCATCTTTTTCCATTATTGAGTGAGATGTGGATTGTTACTATTCACTCATCAATGTGGTTTTACCATTTTTTTGTCTTTTTATCATTGCTTTATTTATCTTATGATCCTGTTTGACATGTATCTTTGGTTTAATTTGGTGAGTTTGCCTTTCTTACTTGAGGATAGTTTGTTTAATTTTTTCAATATTTAGTAGCCTTGAATTTTTAGTTACCCAATTTACTCTTATTGTTTGAATTGGTGATTTTGTCTAACATAACACTAATCACCCCAGCTTGGCAAATTTCCCAAGAAAAACCCACCCTCATAGCACCAATTATCTTGGAGTTTCTTGCAATTGTAGTTTTTTGCTCTTTAGTTTTGCATTCTTAGGTTTATCAAAGGCCATCTTTGTACCCTCCATAATCAAAACTAAAAACATAAAAGACAACCATCTCATGATAAAGTTAAGTTAAGGTATGTATCACATTTACTTTTTATTTACTTTGTAGATTAGTTTTCCTTTCAGTCATTTACTTTCAATTATTTTTATGATCTAAAATATTATTAAAAAATTAGAATTAGTGTTGTGTGTGTCCTTATGTTCTTTCTCGAAGCACCATCCCCTATTTTACCTTAGTGATACATGATGAGATTCGAGTGGGGCATATGTATACACATAATATTTCTAACTTTTATCAAATGATGATGCTTTACATCTTGTAGGAACTTGTCAAGACTTAATCATCTGAGTGCATACCCTAAGGGGTACACCAGGAAAGGGGTGTGTAGACATTTGGTGATTTACAAGATTATTTTCCCTTTTTGCCACATTATTACCAATCCAAATAGATCCTAATACCTTTACCTAAACTACTTCTCCTCCTTTGAGTATTCTTCTAGTCTTTTCCTCTTTCATTCCTCCTTTTCTTGTTTTAAACTCCTTTTTGACTATCGATTGTACTGGGTTGATTGGTTTGACCCAATAAAGTTTAGGGGTATTATTTACTTTATTATCTTGTTATCCCTTTGACTAACCCAGCTCAAAATTGGTAAATTATCCTAAAAAACACACTAGGTTAACTAGGTCAACCTTTTACATATAGCATTCTCTAAAGGATTTAGGGTAAGATCCATCTATAAATATAATATCATTTTCATCATTATTTATCTATGTAATCAAGAGTTATTATTTGTTTGCACTTATTCACAATCTGCTCTTCCACCATTCTCTTTGAGGAGACTTATATTAGGTTTATTATTTGGAAAATCTAGTCTTATGGATTATTCATGGATGATTTGTCCTTTTTAGTGATCCTTACAAACCATAATAACCTCTTGTGAAGCCCCTTTGGCCAAGGGAGAGATTGGGTCTAGATGGATTCGTGTTCAAGTAAGTTTATTATAACTTTTTTCTCCTCTCTTTTAGTAGATAAAATTAGCATAAGTGTTGGCTTGAATAATACTATCTTTCATATTCTATGTAATAGGGTGTTCCTCATATTTACTTTAATTTAAGTTCCCTATAAATGTTTATTTTATTGATTCTAACCCCCACTTTATGCCACAAGCTTTAGTGTGCACTACATTAGATTTTACTTTATTTCTATTAGAATAAAGTGAAAACTATACACCTTAGGAATCTATTAGGGTTGTTGTGTGATTGTGTTATACTATAGGCTTTGGAACACTTCCCGACATGATATGTTATGACAAGTGATACCCTAATCAGGTCTAGCAGATTGCCGTATTGGTAATTCTCCTTCTTAACAAGTGTATCCTAATCATAAGTGTAGGTGTGATCTATCTTATTCAATCTATGATTCATTAATAGACATGATGCAATTTCTATTGCATACAAATAGGATCAAATATAAAAAAGTTGTGACACAAACTTGGGTGGATGCTATACATAAATGATATTTATATGGGGGTATTAAGGATATAATAAGGAACTACATGAAATGAATTAAATAAAATGGAAATATAGTTTCAATATGTTAAAACATAAACTAAAAATATATAAATGTCAAAAAACTATAAAGGTATCCATAAATATGTTTAGTTTATGGAAATTTATTTAATAATGTAACTAAAATAAATATATTATGGATATGAATACTTATATTTTTTGGCACACCAATCTCTCCCTTGGCTCTAGTGAAACTTTAAAATAGATTTTGTATCCAAATATCTCAAATAGAAGGGGTTGAGACTAAAATGTCCTTAATTTTGGACTCCAAACACTAAAGGGAACTGTATGCACCAAGAAACTTACATAGTGTGATACTTCCAATATAAATTTGATGATGATGTTCTTATTTTATACTCAACAAGGAACTCTCTATCCCTTTCCCCTCCAGATTCCTCCCAACTAACTCCATCCTCTATTTTTAGTCTTCTTTATTTACTCTTAAATTAAAATCCCCATTGTAATTAGTTTAGATTCTCCATGCAAGCTCCCAATTCTTTCTAAAAGAAGGATAATTTTGGTTTGATTTTATATCCTAAATTTGGCATTAAAATTTGATATTATGAAGATTTAATAACTAAAACCTTACTAAAATTGCCTAAAGATTCAACCTTTATTATTTTTGAGTCAAATATAGAACTATGAGTGAATAAGTGCTCTTGGTGAAAGCAACTCAGATTTTGTAAGCTAATACATTAGCCAACCTGAGTTAAACTACTCTCCATTTGTGGTTGTGTCTCTTATTTTCTTATCTTGTTATACATCTTGTGAATCCTCAAGATACAGAGTTTCCATAATTTATAAAAGATCATATAGAGCTAGCATATTGAGGATTCTCCTATAAATACATCACATGTATTTCAATTGGTTTATGCTAAAATTTGGTTTGAGTTATGATGATTTCCAATATTTGTTTTCTTTATTAAATTAGATTTATTATAAATTATTTTTGTGATAGATTAGTTTTCAATATTCAGAAAAAGATCAAATTTGATAGTCAAAGAGATATATTCTTTTTCATTTGTCTTTACTACAAAAATAATATAGTTATGCTTGATTTGTGTTTGAATTTCATTAGATTAATTTCTTTCCAGTTAGAAATACATTTTATCAATAATTCTATAAAATATATTATTAAATATATAGGGTATTTCTAGCCAATACAACTTTTTCTTTCCAAGATCTAAACAAGTTTCTTATACCTCAATAAATCATCTAGGCAATTATTAAAACATGAAAAACAATAGGTGCATGTACAAGGGTACTATATTTCTGATTTAATTTATTTTGGAGATTTAAATGTATTTTTATTTATTATTTTAAAATATAAAATTATAACTTTCATATCTTTCTTCCATCTTAGTAATTCATTTAAGAAGTTTGTTTGTAGCAAATTAGACAAGTTAAAAATCTAGACTAGTTCTTCTTATGTACAAATAAAATACAAAGAAAGTATTTTGTTGCTGATGTTTTGAATCATTTTTATTATCACATTGATTAAATACATAGATTAAATTTACAAATTTAGTTTATCTCATATAAAATAATTGAAAAAAAAAAAAAAAAAAAACATTGTCATCTAGTTTGCATATAAATACAACTAGGAAAAATTCAGCATCTTCCACAATAGTATAGGTTCTTTCTCTCATCTTTACATACATTGTAAATAGTGAAAATAATTTAATTTAATTTTTATTTTTGATTTGATTTAATTTCACATTTACTTTTCCTTTAATTTCAATAATTAATTTTTAGAAAATAATCACTTCTATGGAACCAAGAAAATCTCAAAAACAATAAAAACTTAACAAAAACAATGTCAAAATCCTTGATAACACTTTCAATCCATATCAAAAGCATTGAGAACTTGTGAAAACAACCACATCACACATAAGGCTTGTCCATCCATGTAATCATCATAAACAAAGCCTTGATTCAGCATTGTAACAAGCACACCTTATAAGCCATTGCCTAAACAAGCTCATACACTTTTCCATGGATTTTTCCTAGTCTCATTTGGATGACCCTTCCTAAGACACCAGGTCTTATATGACAAAATATATTACATAGAGTTAGAGAACCTAGTACCACCACTGTCATATAGTCCAACATCATTAGTGAGTTAAGGTGTGAGGTCTTTATATCTACCCCTATTACTCATTTCATCATAAACTCCTTAGCCACATTATAACAATAATAACACATAATTGATCAACCTATCATTATCCTCCAATAGAATAGAGGAAATCAACATAATGTCATTCAATCCTATCCTCTCATTCATGTATCCTTATATTCCTTGGGTCTAACCTCACCTTATATCATCCACACTTAGTGCATGACATTGATCAAGCAAATTCAACCCAATAGAGTAGACCTTTTTCCATGAGTTATTCAACTTGATCTCCCTCATTTCCTTGATCTTAGTATTGACCAAGAGCTTCACATTTTTTTATATCAAAGACTAAAGGTACTTGGATATATATTTATGAATATATTGATTCCTTTAATGATGATGATGATGATGAATTTTGGTTCCATCATGAGAACCCATTTCCACCACATATCCAAAATCCCATTCCACTAAACAACCAACTAAACCCTTAGCCTATCCATTATGTTAGCTACCTTAGCTAGGCATTAGGGAGTCACATGCACAATTTAATGTGAATAAAAATTGAACACAACATGAAGGATTTTATCCTTTAAATATCCATTTCTTCCTCTTTTCCTTTTATTTATCCATCTTGCTTCCTTTCATTTATTATACAGGTATTTATATACCCCTAAAATATGTTTGGGCATGATATTGGTGAGTCTCTTAGCCTAGAGGGATATAGGAGAAGCCAAATCAGCTCTAGTGAACCTTTGTTAATGAGTTGGAATAACCCAACCTTTGACACTAACATAGATTAACAACCTTGTGGTTATTCTCTTCCTAACAATCAGACATGGAGTGAGGTCATCATTCAAGAGATACATGATGCATCTAAAGCCATGAGAAACCATTGAATCCAACAATATGACCCTTATGGGTGAAGGCATGATCACTCCTCATATGTCTACTAGGACATCCATTAACTTGAAAATCCTAGACATAGATAGTGTTACCAAATATGACCATTACTTAAGAAGAACCCATCATTTAGATGATGAAGTTAATCGAATTAAATATTATACCCACCTTTCCAGTAAGAATTGATATCCTTCCAACCCAATACAATCATCCCAAGAATTCCACTTTAAACCAACCCATTTTTTCCACCCCTATTACAATGGAGGACCATAGGCCTAATACTAACTCTAGCCTTAACTAGCTCATTAACAACCTAGTGGGTTGTATCTATGACCTAGAGAAACATCATCAAGCTCTAGATCAAGGAATGGGCTCAAAATCCCCTATGCCAACTCATCCCTCTTCCTCTCTGATTCAAAATTTAATTTCCCAACATCACAACAACAAACTTACATTCTTCCAACACCATAGGAGCACATACCACCATAGAATTATTTCTCTCACCAACCCATGGGAGATATCCTTACTCACAGGGTCCCTAATATTGATACCTATAAAACCTATTCATCTTATCAAATACCCATTCAAAATATAGTAAGGAGTGTATACATCTACAATCCACCATTATAAAACAACATGGTAACTAATAACCTATTATTATTCACATTGCTAAGCTAAATGCCCCTCATGTACAATTACTCACTATAGATAAGCTATTTCCCACCTTATGTGCTAGTGGGTTACACATAAACTACACATACCTCACCATAAAAAATCACCATGCATATTACATCTAACAAGATCCATCCTTATGTTCACATTATTAAAAGTCCACCAATCTGCATAACTACTTTTTGGCTTATTCTACTTTTCCCTATCAAGCTTCTTCTTTTTCCTCTAATATTTATCAATTAAACCCCTACATGACTCCCCCATTTAACCCTATTCCCATCATAACCATGATGGATTTAAGTAACATGGGGACCTATGATAAATATCTCTAAGGGCCTTTAGATACCAATATATGAGGGGCTATTATTCCATGCCCCTACTAGACCTTTCCAAGTTCAAAGGGGAGGGGACCCTAACACACATGTAAAATCCTATGATACCACCATTAAGGAATTCCTACCTTGGGATGAGATTTTATTAAATATATTTTATAAGACTCTTGAGGGGATAACAATTAATTGGCACTACCACCTCCCTGAGGGGTCCATACACTCCTACCAGTTTATGGCTAAGTTTATCAAAGCTTTGAAATGAACAAACTTTTAAAGACTAGAATATGTGATTTATTTCATATTTATTAATAATATAATTATTTATCCACCCATTTCATCATGAGATGGTTATAGGTCTTATACTCCTCCACTAGTGCACCCAACATGGAACAACAAGATTTATGCAACCTTTTTCTCCATTCGCTTAACAAGGAAATGAGGGAATACATCCATAAATTCATATATTGGTTAGATAATTAAATAATCAAGAGTACCCTACGTATTGATTGTGAACTAGGAATTTTACTCAAGAGAGGATGGTTAGTATTGTGTTAGTTCCAAAATGAAAGAAACACACTAACTAACATAACATCTCTAGGCCTAGACATTAGGGGGGAGCTTAGTAACAAACATACATATGAAAAAACTAACTAAAATACATATAAAGCTCCTTCACCTTCCTTGAATGCTCCAAATAGATTATTAAAGTGGTTTACTCAGATTATGCTCAATGAGTCTTCATCAAAGAAGGCTTGTCTATCTCCTCTTCTCCTTATCACCTTTGTGATGTCTTTGGTTTTGGCTTTGCTCAATAATTTGGGCATTATATCACTAAAATTTAAAAATATTGAATGAATTTGGGTATTATAAGTTTAGCATAAAAGAGATTTTTAAATAATTTATGCATGATAAATTTGGCTTATGAGAGCTTAAAATTCAATATGCAAAGCTTCTTATTTATAGATTTTACAAAATGGATAGAATACACCTAAACCATCCATCTCAAGATGAAGATGCATGGTTAATAATCCATTCAATTTTGGATGCAAAAATAAATAAATTCCATCATAAATATTTGGGGTAGAGACGCAATAAAGAGGTATGGAGGGTCTTAATGAGGCATGGGGTGGATTAATCTTGATATTTTATACATTTATGGCTTATGGATGCCACCCCATAGGTTGATGTAGTTAATGAAAATTAACTTCCAATAAATATTTGTTCAAAAAATTTCATGTAAAATTAACTTAAGGCCCTAATTTAGTTTAATTAACTTTAAACATGATTAGTCAACTTTGATGCAAATCTTGGCACTTTATGCACAAATTAATCAAATTGGTCAAAATGTCTTTTTATTGGCTGAAAATTTGACTAGATTGGAATTGTAAATTGATGTTAGATGTAATATATCCATTTTACCATTTAGGATGTTAACAAAACCAAATAACAAAGGCACATGTTCGATGTAAGAAATTTGATAGAAAAGAACAATCCAGGGCACCCAAGTGTAAAATTAGCATTTTGACTAAAAATGACCTGATCAAAGTTAGTTAATTCATAAATTGCATTACCCCATTTAGTGACACTCTAGCAAAAATTAGCAATTGAATATGTCAATTTCAAATCTTTTAATGTGTTTTAGTGTTTTAAGGCTAAATTATGCATTTTGGTGGAAATTGGTCAAAACCCTAATTGATGGTCATTGGTGGTCATATTTAGGTGTCTATAGTTTTTGCCTATTTGAGAAGATGTTACAAATCATAGGCAATACAATGTCTTCACAAATAATGAGTAAAGGTCTGTATGCCAAAAAGAAGATGATGATTGAAGAACACATATCCAAATGGTATTTGGAAAGCCTATGATGATTCCCCCTCAAGGGAGTGGCCATCACATATGTGGATGGATGGTCCCTCAAAAAGAAGCAAGAAGAAAAGTGGGTTTAACTTGTTGTTGAGAATAATCCAAATGAGAAAATGCTTGCATGCATTGATTTAAAAAGAATAATGATTTGCCCAAAGGTGGTTATAATTAGGAATAAAAGTTGAAATAATGACTTGCCTATAAGTGGTTATAATCATTAAGAGGACCTGGATTGGATAAAGATGATGGTGCCCCAATTAGGTTGGATTATCAAGCATAACTCAAGGATATAGCCTAGAATATAGATTAAATATGAGTGGGTGCAAACTTATATGTGTGGTATAATGAATAAAGAAGCCACAAACAACTAGTCATATGTGGATGTGTAAGATGATGAAAGGATGAATAGAATAATAAGTTTTGATCATTAGAAAATATTTAGTTATACCTACCAATGAGGAAATGCTCATCCTTATTAGAAATAATACAAATATAATGGTCAGTGGGTTAATTTGATCAAGATGGGTGGAAGGTTTTTCCATGGTGCCAAGGAGAAACTTATGTATCTCTATTAATTGTAGACCTTCTTGAATCTAATTTTTGGTGTAGCATGCGACAATAGGCATAATGATAGGACACCATGAAGACTTCACCAAAATATGCATAAAGACTAACTCATGATCCAATAAAAATTGAAAATAATTTACCAATGATAAAAAACATGATGATAATGTTGATTTATGAAAATGGATGGACTTAAGAATAATGTGCTTGAGGAATCACCCAATTAATACACATAGACTAAGTCAAGATAATAGTGTTGAAAGCAAAAAAATAGGAAAGTGAAAAACAAATAAAGAAATGAAAAGTATAAAAATAACCAAACAAATTAAAATAAACAAGCAAATAGAAAACCTCAAAAAAATCAAAATAAATAATCCTAACAATGACCATGCCCCAGTAAGGCGGATCGAGGATAATTGACTAGGTGTAGACATGACAAATGTTTTTAGATTTTAAAATATTTGAATGTTTTTTTCATTTTGAAGTATCTTAACTCATTAGATAATTATAAGATACCTAATCATAAAATGGTGAGAACATGACTTAGGTTGCTTACAAAATAGTGAGAGCATAGCTTAGATTACTCGTAAAATGGCAAGAGTGTGACTTAGATTGCTCATAAAATGGCTAGAGTGTATAGAAAGGGGGACTGGGGTGACCTCAACATGAATTTAAAATGACCTAAATAGTCCCAAAATGACCTTAATTCATAGTATTTCCATCCACATAAAAGGTGAGGAAAAGCTAACTAGGTCCCAACAAATTATTAAATCTAGCAAATGGCCAATCAAATGAAAACAACAATGGCAAGGTGATGTGGTAATGCATGATAAGCAAGTATTTCCCCTAGTTTTACCATAAGTGGTTATCAATAGGATAAAATGGATTAGATAAATTATATTAATTTTCCCATAAGTAGTTATAACTAGTAGCAATATAGATGAACACTAATTTGTCTATAGGTAGTTATAATTAGGTTCACATAAACAAACTTGATATAGGATGGAAGATGAAAGATATATTTCTAGATCAACTATTAGAATAATTTAATATACTATCATTGAAATATAAATTTGATATATTGGTAAAATTATATTAGAAGCCCCTCACAAAAAGTGTGGGAAAAACCAAAGTAACAAAGATCAAAATAGGATTGGGTAAGATGACTAAAAACAATCTTTGGTCTAGATAGGAATAGAATGATAGGTTGGCATGGTATTAATTTAGGATAATGATGTTTTTTGATGGATTAGATAAAATGGTAAGGGGGTTGTCCCCAAGTAATAATGTGATTGGATAGGTATGCAATAATGGTAAAAGAATATAACAATGTGAAATGATATGGTATATTTTTGGTTCTAGCCTGGGTGATTGTTGGTTTTTTATTCAGTTTGGCCTAGGTTTGGTTTTGGATTCTATTATTCCTATTGATGTGGAGATGCATCTCCTAATAAATAAATGATATAAACAAAATACATGATCATGTTAATTGCTAGCCCATACCTCGTTTAAATAGTTGCTCTATCAAGAATTGCCTACAAATTTGGGTGTCAAGAATGTTTTTGTGATCTTCATTGGTGATTGATTCTAATTCCTTAAAGCATCAAGACAAGGTATATTTGTATCCTCTTTAAAGGAAAATGTAACTATGGAAGGTAAATATAGAAAAATAATGGAGGGTAGGTTTGTTTTTAAAATGGAATGGTAAATGATAATAGAATGTGTAATGGTTGGGAAACGAATGATGATCAGGACTTTTAGTAACATGTAATGTTGTTAATGTTAGATTCTACATAACTTTATATGTGGTAGGGCTGAAGACCTCTAAAGATTCTCTCGATAGGGCCTCCATTTTTTTTGTTATTTGTTCTTGAGAGTAGCTACCATATGATTAGGCTGTAGATTGGAAGTTATTTTGACTGGATCTTATATAATGTCTTCATTAAGTAATGAATAAATTTTTTTCTCAGTAATTAATGCCTCCATGAGGTTTATACCAATGAATTTGTCTTAATTATTTTTTAGTGCCTCCAAGAAGGTTTCACTAAGGAACATTGAATTTTCACTTTGATTGTTTTCTAGCGCTTCTAAAAAAAGTTTCATTATAAGATGTTAAGTTTGAACTTTGTTTGTCCCCTAGTGCATTTGAAATGGTTTCACTATGAGAGTGTTCTTCTAATACATGAATTTTTTCTTAGTATCTTTGCCCTTCTTTAACTACTTTATCACCATGGATGTAGTTAACAAAGTATGATTCTATTAGTCCCAATTAACACTTGTGGGAAATGGAATATCAAGAATATGACTATGTTGGTTGGTAGCAATGGCATGTTGAATGGTAATATAATGGGGGTTAATTTCATAATCCTCATAGAAGATACTAGGATAACTTATGTTGAAGTTGAATAACTCATCCTAAAAAAGCATAGAAGGATCTAAAATGTATTCAAATTGATCTACAAACATGCATAACCAATGTTGTAATAGTCATGAACATATTTTATATCTGAATCTAATTCTAACTCAATGGACTCTTAATCTAATGTTGAGACTAATTTTGATTCTAATTTTGATGCTAAATCTGACGCTAGTTCAAGAATAGAACCTAACTCTGACTTTGATTCTTCATTTGATGGGCACTCTGTTATAATCATATCTTGTTAAATGTTTGGTATTAGACAAGTAATAAATTGTGATAGCATGGTGGGATCCACAAAAACTAGTTTGTTAGAGTGAGACTCTTCCATAATGGAAAAAAGGTCAAGAGACAACTCCTTAGAGGCTAGCTTGGAAATAGGAGGCTTTTGAAAATTATCCATATGGTTGAGGTAATTATTTGTCTAAAGGTAGTTATAGTCATAAAGAAGTGACTCAACAAAGATTGGCTCATTAGAGTGAGACTCTTTGATAACTGGTATAGGATTGAAAGGTGATTCATCACAAGTTGACTTATCATTAATGATTGGTTCAACAAAAACATCTCAAATTGGTTGGTTCTCTTGGCCTTGGTTTCCAATGAGTTATACAGTACTAGTTTTGAACAGAGCTTGGTCTTCAAATGATTGGATCGATTGAGGTATTCATTGGATTGGTACTAGATGAGGAATGACCTATGATTATATAATGGTAGGGAATTGGGGATCATGATCTTTCACATTAGCCAAAGGATGAAGTCTTGAAATGGTAATGATAGGGTGGTGTGGAGCTTGATTGCTTGTACAAGCTAAAGGACTAGGTCCTAGAATGATAAAGGGGAATTATGGAGCTTGATTTCTTGCACAAACTAAAGGACAAGGTCTTGAAAGGATAATTTTGGGGCATTATGGAGCATTATTTCTCACACAAGCTAATGGATGAGGTCTTGGTATAGGAATGGTATGACATTATGGTCCTGGAATAGAAATGGTAAGATGTGGTGCAGTTTGATTACCCACATAAGGCAAAACATCCAAGTCCTCCTCAAAAACCATATCATCCTAGTTGGTAACTTGATTTGGATTTTTTGGATTTTGACTATGTTCCCCATATGGAGTATCATAGGTAGAATAATAAAAATCCTTAGAAAATCTATCTCTATAGGCGTTTCTAGTCAGATTTTATCCAACCATTCTATCATAAGTTGGATTGTACATTACTTCACATAAGTGTAGATAGACATATCTACATAAATGATAAAATCTGTAGAACAAAAGGCTTAGACTTTTGAAAACTCTAAAAAACTGTCTAAAAGACAAATGGTTCAAACTTGGTATAACCTGGTCAAAAGGGTGGAGCTATATCTCCAAAATGGTTTGAAAGTGGAGCTATATCTCCAAAATGCTTTATGATAAAACTTGACATAAAATAGTCTAACATCAAATGTCTAATGTCAAATGTCATCCACATAAAAGGTCAAGTGTCTAAATAAAAACCAACATGTCAAAGGTCTAGGCCAAAGTGTTCTAAACAAGGTCTAATCTAGGAAAAGGAAAAGAGTCACTATGTCTTTTATCCAAATGCAAAGTCAAAATCTAGGCTCAAACAGGCTATGCTAAGACTTTTGGTCAAATGGAATTAAAATCTAAACTTGAAATAAAGGCATGATGTGAATTTGATTTAATCTAACAAGTTTGGAAATAAATTTGATATAGACCCAACACACCCAACACACAAAATCAAACATAAACATGATTAGTTGGCATAATATATAAGGCAAAAGGCTCTTGAAGAAATTTTGTGCTCTGCCAAACAAAGGCATAAACAATGATGAGGATAGGCATTGAAGAAACAAACCATCAATAGCTTTTAAATTTATGTAATCGATTAATTGAAGTTATGCAATCTAAAAGATAAATATATATGTATCAGCCCCATGAATTAAGGCTTAAACAGAAATTAATTAATGTTTGAATCCAAAAATTGATAAGGTTAATTGAAAAATAATGTTAAAAACTAAGTTTTGACCAAACAATGTAGACAAGATTGGACAACATGACGGTGCATAAACAAGGTCCAAATGGTATACATGACATGGTTTGGAAAAAATGGTTAAAAATAAATTGAGTATCCTAATGGTATAATCATGCTTGAATGATGTGATCAATGTTATATTTCAAAGACTGAAAGGTTTCAACTTGATAAGCATTACGGTACCCACCTCAACTCAAGTGACACACACATAACATGTTTAGTAAAAATTTCAAGGCATAAGTTTGTTATAAAATAGATAGCATAATGCATCTTTAGACAAAATAATTACATATATATAAATTAGTTTTGACATGGTTTATAAAGAAACAATCAAGTTTTAGTCTCAAAATATACCAAAAAAATGACCAAAATACACTAAGTATAATCATCCAAATCCTAACAAGGGTATAACAATGTGGGGTTGACTAAAACTAATTGGTTTTTGATTATTCTAGATGGATCAATTAATTAATGACTTTCACATCACAATGCAAAATAAATAAACATAATCAGGTGTTCACGACACTTGGCTTGTTGCAAAAAAATCTTGTCTTTTTGTAACCACTAAATCCATCACTTTCTCAGTGTAGTGCAATGTCTAAAGTATAGATACATCTTGTGTGCAATTCCCACACTAAAAGGTGGTTTAACTACTTAAACCTCTGATCCTAGTGGGAGTGTTTCAATTCAGTGTTGGGAGATGAAATCCTGGGTCAAATCTTCCTTGTATAACTTATAGGAGGTAATGAAATCCCCCTCATAAGCCAAGATGCAATAAAATAAATGACTAATAGAAAGACTTTAGGGTCATTTAAAGATCATCCAAATTATTATGAGTTTTTGGGGAGTGCTTTTTATGACATTCTTTCTATGCCTTAGACTAGGCATGTTTATAATAAGGACAATGCTTTTGGTTCTAAATGTTCCCTAAATAAGATGGATGAAAGATCAAACATGCAATGTCCCTATTTTTGCCAATCAAATTCTAAGTTTAAATAGCTATTAAAGACAAAATTTGACAAGTGAATTCAATTTTAAGCACTAAATGAAAGATTAGGTGGTGTTCTTTTGACCCCTTGGTCTTAAGTTATAGCTTTTAAAAGGATAATTTTTCAAACCATTTACCTAAGCATCCTAATTTTTTATTAAGCACCAAATTTGAAAGTGTGTTTGGTTAAATTCTATCAAAAAAATCTAATCTACTCCCTTAACCTATAAAAACACAACTATAAGGTCTTGCTTTGAAGCACTTAAAAGTTTGAGCAAACAACATTAAAAATTTCAACTATTTATTGCAATCTCATTTTTACAAAGTCAATATCATTGTTTTCCTACAAAATCAAAATTTTAGAACATAATATCATTGTTATAGATTATTTATACATAAAACACAATATCACTATTTTCCTATAAAATT
The DNA here is from genome assembly GCA_037957365.1 of Torreya grandis. Taxonomy (NCBI): domain Eukaryota; kingdom Viridiplantae; phylum Streptophyta; class Pinopsida; order Cupressales; family Taxaceae; genus Torreya; species Torreya grandis. The sequence continues at coordinate 187,548 of JARHVA010004204.1, forward strand.
GTTACTAAACAAAATTCATACTAAATAAAATCACTATTTTAAATGAATCACTATTACCAAACAGAAAACATAAAAAACACAAAATCATTGTTCTATCGACAAAATCACTATTTTCAAATATGAAATCATTGCACAGGGTAAATAATATCATTATTTTGTAATAAAATCACTAGTTTTATGAAAGCATTGCTCAGGCAAATGAAATTGTTATTTCAATGAATGGTATTACTACTCAAGAATAAAAAAATGTTGTTTAGCAAATAATGATTTTGTTACAAAATTGCTACTATGACAACAACAAATTGCAATAGAGAGAAAAACTAATGTTACCAAGAACAAAAACACAATTATAAGAAATATAGAATTTTAACCTAAAATTTCACTCTTTTGACTCCTTCACTCTAAGAGTCTACATAAAATTGGTTAATAGGTTTCTTGAAAGAGCCTTTATGAGCAAATTTATGGGGCTAGGGTCCCACCAGGTGTGCTATTATGTGAACTATGAATTTGACTCAAGAGAGGATGGTTATTATCGTGTTAGTTCTAAAATGAAAAGAAATAAAAGAAACACACTAACATAACATCTCTAGGCCTAAACACTAGGGGGAGCTTAATAACAAACATACATATGAAAAAAAAAATGCAAATAAACCTTACATCACCTTCCTTTAATGCTCTAAATATCTGGTTGAAGTGGCTTATTCAGATTGTGCTCATTGAGTCTTTATCAAAGGAGGTTTGGCTATCTCCTCTTCTCCTTGGCACCTTTGTGATGTCTTTGGCTTTGGATTTGCTCAACAATTTAGGCATTAGAATGTTAAAATATAATTGTTTTGACTGCATTTGGGAATTATAAGTTTGACATAAAACATATTTTTTTAATAATTTTTGCATGGTAACTTTGGCTTATGAGAGCTTAAAATTCAATAGGCAAGGCCTCCTATTTATAGATTTTGTAAAATGGTCAGAATGAACCTAAACCATCCATCTCAAGATGAAGATGTGTGGCTAATAATCCATTCAATTTTTAAGGCAAAAATCAATAAATTCATTCATAAATATCTAGGATAGAGAGGCAATAAATAGGCATGGATGGTCTTATGGAGGCATGGGGTGGCTTAATCCTGATATTTTATGTATTTATGGCTTATGGATTCCACCCCATAAGATGATGTCATTTAATGATGAAACTAATGAAAATTAATTTCTAATAAATATTTAATCAAAAAGTTCCATGGAAATTAACTTAAGGCCCTAATTTGTTTTAATTAACCTTAAACATGATTAGTCAACTTTGATGCAAATCTTGGCAATTTATGCACAAATTAATCCAATTGGTCAAAATGTCTTGTTATTGGCTCAAAATTTGACTATATTGGAATTGAAAATTGATGTTATATTTATTTCATTCATTTTTCCATTTAGGATGTGAACACCAAATAACAAAGGCACATGTCTCATGTAAGATATTTGATAGAAAAGAGCAATCTAGGGCACCCAAGTGTAAGATTGGCATTTTGACTCGAAATGATTTTATCAAAGTTAGTTAATTCATAAATTTCATTACCCAATTTAGTGACATTATAGCCAAAATCAGCACTTGAATACGTCATTTTCAAATCTTTTAATGTGTTTTAGTGTTTTTAGGCCAAATTGTGCATTTTGGTTGAAATTGGTCAAAAACATGATTAATGGTCATTGGTGGCCATATTTAGGTGTCTACATTGACTAGGTAACCATTGATAATGTTTGGTGGGCCAATTAAACCAATGGGTACATCATCACCCCCAATAAAAACAATGGATGATCTCAAAATGTAAGCCTAAACAATGCAAATAACCAACGTCCTAAAATATTGAACCATAATATGTGTGCTACCACCTATGGTATCACCGATTCAAGAAACAAAAACCCATAATAAAAATCAATATCAACCTATAAATAACACCAAAAATGTGGGGATTAAGAACCAAAATCCCCCTCTTTCCATTCATGTACTTGATTTCAACTGACCAACACATTGTAATATGCAATATCAAAATCATAACCAAAATTAGTACCAATGAAATGAACAATACCCACAACTCTAAAACCAAAATTATAACCTACACAATAACCAATAGGGGTTTGGGTAGCAAGGAAAAAAAATGAGACCCAAGGATTACGATCTAAACATTTATTATCATTTCCATAGAGTCATGGGTAATGACACTCATAGCTATAAAGAATATAAAAAATTCATATAATGTCTCTAAAAGAACCAAAGGCAAAAATTCATGGGCATGTTCTTAGGAAATACCAATATCAATACCCAAACCTCCTCAAATAGTCATGTTGCTCCATAGAATCAAAACCTACAAATATATCAAAACCCTTTACATAAAAACCAAACAAACCTTAGTCAAAGTTAACACTAAGGTAACCTGTAGTATTACCCTATTCAACACAGCCAACCTATGATGGTAGGCACTCATGATACTGAATCCTCCACATCAAGAGCCATAAACCATGATATAACTCTTCAACTAGGAGTTTAGGGTAAGACAAAGATTATAAGATTAATATAATTAGAAGTTGAAGAGGAATCCAACACTATTACTCACACTATAGAGTATCAACCTATGGCTCTCCACCCCTTGAACATGTTAAAAATAGAGTCAATTCCTAAACTAATGGGGAACTATGAATTAAACTCTAATTTGACCAAAACATTCACCCACATATCATTCTTAGACTTTCTTAAAAACTTTCCTACTCATTTATTAGTCTTACTCGATACCCTAAGAATGGTACATTTATCTAATGTCACCCCTCCTCCTCAATCTTAAATTAACCACATTGATTTGGATATGTTCCCACCTAATCAAGAATCATAATATGTTTGTTACTTCTTTAATTTACAAAGCTTTCCCCTTGAATCCAAAATGTCAAGGAGGGGAGATCCCACCATATTTTTACAAGTATGGATATATAAAAACTATTTGAAGAGAGTCATGGTTGATGATAGAGTGGCCAGCAACATCATCCCCGTTTCCTTATTATAAAAACTTTGTTATGGAAAAACCAACTATTCTACAATGCACAACACTCTACAAGGATACAATAATCACAAATCCACTTCCAAAGGGACTTTTATACTCTTATTCATCTTGGGTCCCATTATGGTACTAACAGAGTTATACATCATAGATAAGGACACCAGTTACAACATGATCTTGGGAAGACCCTGGATACATCGAATGAAAGTTATTTCTTCTATATTATTCCATTAAATATTGTTCTTACACTTGGGAAAGATTTTTTTATCTTGAGGGGATCCTAAACCCTTTGATATGTTATAAGATACCATGAAAAAATAATTTGGGTTACACATCTATTACCACGTACCTACTAGTGGGTTCATAAATCCACCATAGTTGGTTGATGTTACTATATCCTCAAAACCCAAAGTGGTCATCTTAAATAAATGGATAGAAATACCTCAAGCCTTATTAAAGTATAAACTATAATAGAAGGACATAAACACAATTGAAAAGACCTCTAACTCATAATTAGTCATTGGTGTGATAATTTCCACAATGTATATCACTTAAATCATCAGTCTCTTGGAAAATGACACTCTCCTAATTATCATATTCATTCCATAAGGAGTAGGGAACTATGAAATATCTAGATCTCAAGGCCAACAATATGAAAAAAGGATAGCTAACATACTAGACATTTACATGGTTAAAATGTCTAGTAATGAGGAAGCTCTACTCTACAATAACTGTCTGAATAGTCATCAGCAAGGCCAACCAAAATCCAACCATACTGAAGTAAATTGTAATATATGCTCTACTCTTGTCACTTATAAACCACTTTAGATTATGTTCTAAGATCATGCTATGATGGGGGATACCATTTATTTAGTGTCCCTAATCCATCTAGGCTACTCTTATTAGAGATGTCAACCATCCTCCAACATCTTACATCTAGTTTTCTTCCTCATCACATTCAAAGTCGTCTAATGGTTAGCTAGGTCATTCCTCATCCTTGATCCATACCAGTACTCAAGGAAGATATTTGTATCATGATTGTAGGTAAGAAATAAATAAACATTAGAACATATGATTATCCATATATTCTCAAGGAGAAACATATTTTTCTTACCATTAAGGAAGAAGACCCTAGAAAGTCACTCATAAAACTCCTACAATCATTCCCACATATAATGATGAGATAAATTGTAATTCCCATGTCCTACCTAGAATATTTAGAGCTACATAACTATACCCATGATTATCCTCCACCAAGTAAAAATACTAATTATGTTGGCATACTCCCTATGTATAAACATAACCTTAATTATACCAACAAGCTCCCCACTCTGAAAAAGAAGGCAAAAACGTGATATCTCAATTTTCTAGAAGTACTCACTTATCTTGAACCAAAGCTTAGAGAAAAACTTTCAAGTTCTAAGAAATTCTTCCCTTCCTTCAACCATAGCAAGAGATTGAACCATCCACACCTTCATAGGCATTTTTATTCACCACACATAGGAGTCAAATTCATTATATTCTTGAGTTTCAAAGCCAAGGACCCCAAAATGGACTACCCTACATCTTCAATATTCATATGGTTAAAATGTCAAAAGACCAAAAATCCTCACCTAATGACTACCCTCTTTATACACACAATAAATGGATCCTACACTAGGTTGGGTAGGAGCCATCATCATTTTCCTTTAACGGTAAGTTATACCATTTGGATTAAAGTTATACTTTTAGTGGATAAAAAAAGGATCCGAGTATGAGGATATATTGATCAACATTCTCATTACAAAGTGTCTAGGTTTTTAAAACTTAAGGATCTAATGAGAATCATAGCTAGTTAAAAATGGATTTTTTAAAGTTTATCAAACCAAATTTGATCCCCTCCAATTATATAATACTGATGTCCTTGAGGTTTCTAGGGAATTTGATTTGATTTCAATATAATTATCCCTTAGATGAAGAAACCAATTTGTTGAATCTATGGATGTTTCATCCTCACTTTTCATTCTTCATTTGGAAATACTAAAATTAGACTTCATAATATCAATCAAGATGGAACCTCTTATATGAAAGCCTCATAATGACTAAACAATTTCCTAATTTAGTTTAGATGAGGACCCTCTATTCCTAGATATAGGTGATAATGATGAGGCCATCCTCAAGTTCCTATAAGCTTAAAATTACCTCCCCTCATTCCATAATAAGAGGGGTTTATCCCTTAAATATTATCCTAACTCATCCTTTATAACTAAGTTTTATGATTCTCACTACCATGTGGATGATTACCTCTCCTTTGATGATGAGTAAAATGTATTCAATATTGAGGGAAAATACCTTGATATCCCCTAGATCTTAATTTATTCAAAGAGGAAATTGTGTCCCTAATTGAGGAAATTATTGACATTACTATCAATTTTGAGTAGAATCCTAAAATCCTTAACATGGGATCTTCACTCTCTAATTAAGAGGTAGAGGACCATAATAAACTCCAAATGGAACTTTTAAAATCCTTTGTTTTTATACTATATTAACATGATAGTCATCAATATTGATGTGTTTGTCCATAATGTAGTTATAATGCTTGACACCAAACCTATCAAATAAAAGCTTAGACCCATTAAACCTAAGGTCACATCAATGGTAAATGAATAAGTCATCAATATCTTAAAATTTATATTCATTAAGACTATTGATTACTCCAAATGGATGTCCAACATCATCCTCATTCTAAAAAATATATTAAAATTTGAATATGCATAGAATTTTGAGATATTATAAAGGTATATAAAAAGGATGAAATCCCCCTCCTATCCATTGATGTCATTATTGATGATAATGTAGGGTATGAGATATTATCACTCATGGATGTATTTTGGGATATAACCAGATTCACATTTCCATTAAAGACCAAAGAAAAACTTCATTCACTACACCTTGGGGGAATTTTTCCTATGTTGTAATGAAATTTATGTGGGGGTAATGTATTAGAGGGGCATGACCCATAGATTCCATGACTTCATCCACAAAATATTAGAGGTCTATATGGATGGCGTTTTTAGAAAAGCAAGGTTATGCAAAGACCATTTAGGAATATTGCACATCATCCTCACGCATCTAGTTGAATATAAAATTAATCTCAATCCATATAAATGTGTGTTTGGAGTCACGAAAGGAAAACTCCCAGGTATATCTTCTCCTAACATGGGATTGATATTGTCCCCATTAAAATATAACAAATCTTACAAATGATACCTCTTATAGATAAATCAGGCATTATGAAATTTTTATGAAATATAGGAGATATATAATGATTCATCCTTGACCTTACCTCTGATATTCATCCCATAAATAAACTACTCAAAATGATAAGAAACCTAACTTACATAATTGATTGTCAAGAAGCATTCAAAGCAATAAAATACTTTCTTATGTCTCATCCTCAACTCATGGCATCTAAACTAGACAAGACTTTGATAATTTATATAAAATCAATCAAGGTGTCCCTCATATGTATGTTGGATCAGGAAGATGACACTGATAAAGAATGCATAGTCTATTTAATTAGCTAAACCCTTGTCAATTATGAGACATGACATACCCAAGAAAAAAATAATGCCTAATAATAGTGTTTTCATCCAGGTAACTATTAAACTATATGATTAATTAGAAAATAAAAAATTTCATGAAATATCAAGCCCTACATACTTTCCTAACCCAACCAAATCTCACTTGAAAGGTTGGGTTCTTTATTACACTCATGAGTGAGTTTGAATTAACTTACATGAACCAAAAATTTGTCAAAGGACATATCATTTTTGATTTGTTGGATAACTCACCTTTGAAAGTTAATGAAATCATCGATACATATTTCCCCAATGAGATGATATACTATATATAAAATCATACTATCAATTCTTCTCTTTAATTCACAAACATCATCAATTACCTAGTTGACTATATATATAATGAAGGCACTAATTTAAAATAAAAAATATATGTATTCATGCCATCATATCCAAGTAGGATATCCTAGACATAGACCTTTATCTCAAGACCTTTGATGTCATGTTACTCTAGTGTGTTAATTAGGAAGATTTTGAAAGAGCCCTATTTCACTATCATAATGGTGTGTTTAGTGGGTGCTTTAGTGGCCATGAAACTAGTTTAAAATTACATAGTATGGGATATTTATAGCCCATGATGTTGTAAAATATATACATAAATATGATAAGTGATAAAACTTATCAGAAAAAATGCATATTCCCACTAGGGCACTATAGCCCATCATTACTCCATGGCCCTTTTCTACTTGGGGTGTAGATAGTGGAAACACTTTCCCCTACTTCTTGAGATAGTCACAACTTCATCATCACGATGAAAAAATATTTCACCAAATAGAGAGAAGTGATGCCCTTGATGAATGTGAACTAATTGGTTATAATTAATTTCATCCTAAATTAAATCATTTATTGAATAGATTCCCATAGGTAATCATTACTAATAATGAGTCCCCTCTCAAGAATCCAAAAATTTATGAGTTGTGTAAGAAATTAATTAGATCATACCATTAATCCTCTATGTATTATCCAAAATCTAATTTCCAAATTAATGCTACCAACAAAACCTTGAAGTTGATCCTAGTCAAATATGTCAGAGACTCTAATCAGGATTGGTATCTATAACTCTATCCAACACTATTGGCCTATAAAATGACTATTAAAACACACATTGGAGTGACCTTATATTCACTTCTATTTGGGTTTGAGGCTATTATTCCATTATAAGTGGAAATAGCTAGTATTTTATTTTATAGTTAAGGCCTCCTTGATGAATAAGAATACATAAAGGGGTACTTAGATAAAATGGAACTCCTAAATGAACATTAGATAACCACTAGAAATAATCACATAGGTTATGCTGGCCACATATGAAAGAAATAAAATAAAATGTCCATGAGTTTCCAATAAATGTTTGACACCTCATCCTCAGACTAAAAAATTGAATTAACAAAAATAAAAGAGAGGTTCAGATATTCAAACCCAACTAGTTAGGCCGCTACCTAATGATGATGGATTTTAATAATAGATCCTATCAGCTATGCACTACAAAATGAAAATATTTTGGTGAGTTTATGAATTATTTTCATCTACAAAAATTTTATACATAATTCTTACATATCACCCTATTCTCACTTGCATTACATTTTTCATACATTATATGTCCACCAACATAGTAGAGGTGTTATTTCATGATTATTTAGTTGGTTAGTTTATACAATATAGAAACCTTAAAAATGCATCATATCAAAATACCTAATTTTCACATTACCATATCACCCTATAATAGGAATTATTAAAATCATCATGTTTCATTGGTCTTTGTCTTAATTCTTATGATTAAAGTATATGTCTTTCCTTACATCTTATTGCATGACTGAGAAGAATGCTAACCTACAATGGAGTATAGAATATTGTCTATGATAGAGTACCATTTAATGGTGCCTTTGGAAAATAAAAACATTAAAATGGATAAAATAAGGTGACTTTACCCTCCCATCTTGGTCCTTGGTGGTGAGCTCTTTCATCTTACTAGTTGGATGAGCCCAAGGTTTGGGGATAAAGGCCTTACAAATATAAAAGTAGATGCTTATATGAAAAAAAAATTATGAAAATATAATAGTAAAAAATATACACATCTCATCCTTTGTAAACCCTCAATATTGAACCCTCACATCTTACTAATTGTGTGGGGTAAGCATTGGGGAGATATTGCCCTTACTAATTTATATAGAAACTTTGGTGATACGCCCTTGTGTCTTCTTGGTCACATGAGACTAGGTATAGGGTGTCACAAATAGAATTAAAAGATAAATGAAAAAGCAACATCAAATCATAAAAAATTATCTTAATAAAAAGTTCTTTAAAAAGCCTACCTACATGTCTACATTTAAAAAAGGTAACCTTTCCCCATTAACTAGTTCTATCAAGGGTAGTTGTCTCTAGATGAAACCAATAAAGTTAGTGTTTTAAAATTTTATAAAAAAGTAGATATTACCATTTGCTCATAAGTATTACATCATCTTACTTTTTCCTATGAAATTTTGATTTATGGTTTTCATTATTTATCATCTCACATTTATCTTATATTCCCTTCTCATTCCTCACTACAAATTAAAAGTTATATGTTGTGTAACCAAATAAATTAGGTAATCATGTATAAAATAAGTGTTAGTGAAATTATAGTCACATACACACATCAATAACGTTAAATCATTTGCATGCATTATGTTTCTTCATATACATAAGAATTTCCCATAGAAACATATCAAAAAATATTTTTTTATTTTTGGGAATAATGGAGGTTTATTCCTATTTAATAAACAAGTCTGAGTAGGGAAAATCAGTAAATAATATTCCTAATTATGACTAATGATTTTTGAAATTTAATTTAAATTTGACCTTTCTAAAAATAGTAAGAGAGCAAGGAGAAATGTAACTTAGCTTATTTTGTGTTGTCCAGTCTAAGATAGGGTCTATGAATTTAGGTACAAGACTGAGATAGTGTCGAAAATAGGTCCCTAAACTTCATTTTTTTATTGGATAGGAGCATCAAAAGTGGGACACCCTAGTATTTGGTGTTATATCTTTTTTTGGCATTATTGTCCAAGTGATTTGAGTTTTTTGGGTTCTTCTTGGTAGGTTAATGTTACTCTATCAGTGAAATATCAAAGCCTAAAAGTCTATGGAACCCAAAGTTCATTTATTTTAATCTTCAAAATACTTAGGAGCTCTTTGTACTTAAACGTGAAAGGACAATTTGAGAAAGAGAGAGAAGGGGTTATTGTGTAAAGGATACATTGGATGAACTTCACACCTCATGTGTGGGCATGTTTCCTACATACCAATACTTTGAGGAGGGATCAAGATAATGTAGTTCTCCCATAGAAGAGTTTCGTGTAATTATGTATGATAATGTAGCTAGATGTGAAAATGGGTATACTCTAGATGACTAGGGACTAGTGTAAGGGTTTAAATAGGCTTGGAATAATATTAGAAGGTTGTATGTAGAGAATAGGGAAAAGTCCTTGAGTGTAGTTTCTTGTATTATTGCTTCTCTCTTATAAATGAGTGTTAACTCTTCTATATGGAATTTTAATGGAATTTTATAGAGGATTTAATCATCATGGGTTAAATTAATTCATATTAGGCTCACATGAATTAGAATAAGGATATGGGAGAAAATGATCATTTGAACTAAATTTGTACTTGGACAACAATGTTAGAAATAGGACACCCTAGATTTCAACACTCCTATCCAAGTTAAGCACTACTATCTAGAGGGAATGAGACCTAGGGGGATGGATATGGGCCTGAAAGGGCTACCTGGTTCTATAAGGGTTGAGAGTAGAAGGCTATGGATGACTAGGAATCAGTGAAAGAAAATCCTATAAGGGTTGTATAAGAAAGTAGGAAAACCTATGGATTGGGTGTCATTAGCCACACTAAAGTAGCCAAATTTTACATTTTACATGACTACATCCCCCCCCCTTTATTCTAGATATGTAGAAAACAAAAATACTAGGATAAAGGAAAAATTAAAAAGCATTCTTGAAATTACCTACAAAGGTGAAGCCCATGAAGCTTGTGTGATGCTGAGTAATGCTAGATAATGCATACAAAGCACATTGTATAAGTGTGATCTATGAAATGAAACAAATAATAGATTAGTTCTTATTATATGTGATATAAAATAAGAAAATACAAAATTTAAGTAAAATGAAAACGAATAGAAAGGAATGAATACACCTCACCAAGTACATAAACTAATATAAAACCTATTGTGATCCTGAGTAAGGCTGAGTAATTCTAGATTGTGTTGTATGATGTTGTACTAAAATTTATATCATGAAGGGATCAAAGTGCTCAACTCCCTATAAAGTGGCTCAATAATGCAAAGGCAAGCCCTTTGGCTCCATTATCACCGACTGAGTGATGTTAGATGATCATGCATGTGATAATCAATGTTTGGACTCTATGTCCAATCCCTTTGAATGGGTGGCTTAAGAATACAAAGGCTAATTAGACCTTTGTCTCTATCATTACACCATGAAGTGAAGTTATGAAGTGATACTAGTATATAATATATGTCATATGATATAGCTCATTGAGCCCATCGATGATCTGAAAGTTTGACAATGTGGCTTGGATAACTAAATATATGCTATAAATTAGGCCACTCTTGGCCATTTAAAAATATGGAGGTTAGGATTATATGAAAGACACTCCAAAACTAATGTAATATGCTTATGTAAAAAACAACTCGAGAACTCAAGTACTTGAGAAGTTAAACTTGTATGGAATTTCAACTTGAGAAATGATCCTACCCACCTGTAGATGGAGTAAGGCACACAATTGCTGAGAATTCTTGGGTAATAAACTAAACTTATAAATAAAGAAGACCAATATGCCATGCACATTACCCCCAATCATTGGTGTATAGAACCTGGATTTTGATCTAGAAGTTATGTCAACTACCTAGTCAAAAACTAGAAGTGAGAGTCATCATGCCATGCATGATACCCCCCTTATATATCAGTTTTCTATGAAAACTATACTAAAACTACTAATTTTGACTAATTTAGATGTGTAAAAATTGTAGTTGCACTAAACTTTTTGCCTATTACTAGAAAACTTGATTATTTTCTACCTAAACAAGAGTACCAAAATGAGGACACCCCTATGTTTGGTGTTGTTGTCCATTTTTGTTTTTGTTGTCCTATGCTAAAACTTGTTGTTAATATAGAATCATCACTCTTTTTTATTCTATTATAACTAGTTTGATGTATGGATTATGAAATGGTGATCTAAATGTTACTATTTTAACTTTTAGGAGCTATGATCTCTATGAAAAAAACCATGTTTATTTCCCCCTCTTCTAAGGGTTGGAATGATGAACCTACAATGAACGCCTTTAGAATGAAATAGTCCTATAAGTATGCTAAGTTACATAGATATATTATATAGCAATGATATTTGACAAGATATCTCTAGATATAGCAATGTTTGTATTGAGGATTGTTAGATCAATAGGGGTATGCCTAAATAGTTATAACAATGTAAAAACATGTGTAATGTACTAAAATAGAAATTTTAGATGCTAGTTGTTAGTTGTTAAGGAGGGATGGATCATGATGTCCATCATGGCATCTAAGAAAGCAAGGAAAATGCATGATATGGATCATGGCATTGCAATAGTCAAAAAATAAATCAAACAAATAAGCACATGAAGAAAGAAATAAGAAGCAAGAAGCATACAAAGTTGGTCAAGGGGCCATGTAAACAAGGGACATGGGCACATGCCACTCAAACTAGAAAACAATCATACAAGGCATGTTCAAATACCACATACACATATAATTTGAAACTAGAAAATATTGGCATAAGGGCCAGAAGAACATAAATGAATACAAGCAAGGGACATTGGAAAATGTCCAAAGGTACACACACATGAATAAAAATAAAGGACATTGGCAAATGTCCTAAGGCATACATAAGAAAAAAAATTAGAACTATAAATGTAATAACATAAGCTATGCTAAGCAAAGAATGAAAGCAAGTAAACCATAAATACAAATAAATCTAACTAATCAAAGAAAGAAGTGAAAGTATGCAAGACATGTTACTACAAGACTAGGTATATGCTAAGAGATACACAAGTGCTAGATACTAGTGAAATGTCAATATAGTAATCTATGTAATCTAGTAAATAATGTACATTAGTATGATAATGTAGAGTGTGTAGTGTAGGATTGACATAACTTGGATGGTGTTCTCATGTAAAATATGCCCCCAATGGGTATGTATATTTATGTATGTCTCAAATGTAGAAGTAGGAATGCCCCCTAAATGGGTAGAGTGAAGTAATAAAGTAGCTAGATGTCACTGCACATACTCAAAGAAGATCAAGTGAAGCATGGTAATGTAGATAATTGATAAATAGTAGCATAAAATAGAAAATGTAAGTCCTAGCATGATAGTAGTAATGTAGAGCATGAATGATCCATATAATAAAAAAATTGATTTTTTTAAATTATTTGAATGTTTTTGTATTTCTAAAATTTGTAATTTTATTTGTATTATTATGTAATCTATGTACAATAAATTATAAGATATTATATACAAACAATTTTGAAAAGAAACTATGTACAAGAATGCAGGTAAAGCAATATGTACATGATAAGATAAAAGACTAGTCTAGTGGGGGAAGGGAACCAAAGATGGAGCCTACTGACGATGGAAATGTAGGAAAGGGTCATAGCCATCATCAAATGCCTTGAGATCATCATCATAAGTATCATAATATGATGTAGATGTTGTGTTTATGGTGGCATCATGCTAAAGGCAAACTGAAGGTTGCTTTAGTGGTGGACATGTTGACTCTGCTCTAGGACGTTTAGTCCTACTAATAGATGACTTCAATGGAAGTGGTGGATCTGGTGCTATTAGTGGTGTTATAAATTAAATAAAGCCTCAATACTATAGTTTATCCAATCTCTACTATAAATCTATACATGATTTTGTATCATGGCCTATAATCCCATAAAAAGTATAAAATGGGTGACCATCCTAATGTGACAATAAACTGATAGATCTATGTCATATTATGGGTAATGTGATCAATCCATGATCAAGTAATATCTATAACATAAACTATGGCTGATGTTGTGTGATGCCTACCTAAATATGAATGACTATATCTATTTCCATAGAGGTAACCATGTGAATTATATGTGCCAAGTGGTTTGATTGTGGTTGTGAGTGTCAAGTATATATTATGAGTATAGTGCAAGATATTAAAAGTGTTGTAAGATGTGGTATGAGAGATATAGAGTCATATTGGCACTCTCTTGAGCCAACTGGTGTAAATCTCAATCCACAAAAATAGTCATATATGAGTTTGGGTGTCATATTATCATCTAAAAAAGCCTATGAATCTATATCAACATCATGTACATATGGTAACATAGAATTTACCACAAGGGGTAACTATGATATACAAGTCTCATCAATTATAGTAGTAGAATATGGTGTTGCTAAAAAGGTATTTAAAACTAGTGGAGTAACTATGGAATCAATTGGAACTATTGGTACCACTATCGATGATGGTGGATGTGTAATAGATGTTTAAACTATGACTGATGAAGTAGCTAAAATGGCTGATGTTGTTATGACTAGAAGAATAGCTAGTGTTAATGGTGTGGCTATAAGTGGAGTAGTGTGAGAAGTGATAGTATCTCCAACCTCATATGTATGTATTAGATCAAGAGAAACACTATGAGGTGGTGGCTATACTATGAGATATGGTGTCCCATTTAGTGAAATAGTTAAAGATGACTCTGTAGTTGAAAAATATCTAAATGGTTGGTTGTCTACTAGACATGTGTATAGATATCCCTCATGGAAAAACTTAATACATTAATGGAGATTGGAAGGAATGGCCCATAGTATGTATCTAAGGTCATCCGAGTATAATATTATAGTATAGAGGCCCTGACATGACTTGGAATTATATATGGAGGGTTTTTGGTCCCACCATGATATCTAAAGTAATAGTGACTAATGTCTATCATGGTCTATCATCAAACCCTTGAATGTTCTTATATGATTTTTTCATTGATGCTAAATCTACACCCATGGTCTGTAAGAATGTGATATTACATATATTTAGTCTAGAACCATTATCAACAAGAATTCTCTTGACTCTGCTAGTTTTGACTTGTATTTGTATGAATAGTGGCAAATTTTGATCAATAATTATCTGAGAAGTCATGTCCTCAATATCAAAATAAACTATATCTTCTATAGTTTTTAAAGTGTTGAACATGGATGCAAAATAAGAAGGTTCTAAATCAATAGGCATAGAAGTCTAAGTGAGTGCCTGATAAAGAATGTCCTTGAATACATTAGCTTTCTAAAGTAGTTCTAACATAGAACTCTTAGCTGGAGTATTTCTCATTTGATCAAGAATGTCATATGCCTTATGTAAATCTGCCTATGCAGGTGGATTGGGCCTAGGATGGGTTGGAATAGCAGGTTGACAGGGCTCTTGGGTAGGTGGAGGGGGCATGGCGGTATGTTGATTAATGGATCTAACTAAATTATCTATTATCCATATAGTACTAGTAGTAGTTATGAGAGGAGAGATAAGATAATCAATGGGTCAAGGTGGTAGGGGGACTAATGGTGATATCTAGGCTCTTTCTTGATGGGTGGTGACCTAAGGAAGAGAAAAATGGGCCATGCAACATGACTTGACATGGGGTAGAGGCTTTTAGGGAGGTGATGCAAAATATGTATTAACATGTTTAAGAATAACTTGCTTAACACCATCCCATATAATGAAAAATAAGAATGAAATACAAAGAATGAAGCTTTGTACTAACATATGATAGACTTCATCACTCATGTACATGATAGGGCCCATTGAGGTTTCCTTATTATTTGCAAGAAATGTAAGAAAAGTTTTTAAACAAACGAAACACATTTTTGCATTTAATTATGGATGTAAGATGATACCGCAAGAAGAAAATAAGTGCTAGTATATGAAACTAAGGATTTTTCAAAAATATTTATGCAAAGTACTTTGAATTTTTGAATTTAAAATTGATTTTTTGAGTTTGATATGCAAATAATAATTTAGAAAATGATTGAAAAAGTATTGGAAAATAAATTGGAGCTAGTTAATGAAACTAGGGTTTTTTGAATGAATTTTTAAAATTATTATGATAATTTTAAATTTTTGATATGAATTTATAGAAAATTTGTAGAATTTTGCTTGAAAAATTTAGGAAAAATTAGAAAATATTTCTAAAATTAACAATATATTTTTCTTAGTGTTTGATATGTGTTTGTATGAAAAAAGGACCTAATATGTGCAGACTAGGGTTTTTTGAAAATATATTAAGAAATTTGCAATTAATTTGTATATTTTTTATTTTTAAATACCAAAAAAATAAGGAAATTATGGTAAAAAGTCAAAAATAATTTACCCTAGGGTTTCTATGGTTTTTGTGCAAAATTCAAATTAAGTAAGGTTCACCAAATGTTTTTTTATTTTTGGGAATAATAGAGTTTTATTCCTTTTTAATAAACAAGTTTGAGTAGGGATAAATCAATAAATGAAATTCCTAATTATGGCTACTGATTTGTAAAATTTAATTTTAATTTGATCTTCTTAAAAAATAGTAAGAGAGCAAGGAGAAATGTAACTTAGCTTATTTTGTGTTGTCCAGTCTGAGATAAGGTCTCAAAATTTAGGTACAGGACTAAGAAACTGTTAAAAAGAGGTCCCTAAACTTTATTTTGTAATTGGATAAGATCACAAAAAGTGGGACACCCTATGTTTTAACACTGTAGTCCTTTTTTGGTGCTATTATCTAGGTGATTTGAGTTATTTAGGTTATACTCAATAGGTCTATGTTATTATGTTAGTGAAATATCAAACCCCAAAAGTTTGTGGAACTCATTGTGCATCTATTTTAATCTTCAAAATCCCTAAGAGCTCTTTGTGCTTAAACTTGAAAGGATAATTTGAGAAATAGATAGAAGGGGTTAGTTTGTAAAGGATATGATAGACTCACTTCACACCCCATGTGTGGGCATGATGCCTACATACCAATAGTCTGAGGAGGGATCAAGTTAATGTAGTTATCCCATTAAAGTGTTTAGTGAAATTGTATATGAAAATGCAACTAGATGTGAAACTACGTGTAATCTAGATGTCTAGGGATTGGTGTATGGGTTTAAATAGGATTGGAATAATATTGGAAGGTTATATGTAGAGAATAGGTAAAAGTGCTTGAGTGCACTTGCTTGTATTCTTGCTTCTCTCTTGGAAATGAGTGCCAACCCTTATAAATGGACTTTTAATGGCCTTTTATAAGGGATTTAATGATTATGGGTTAAATGAATTCACATTAGGCCAAGATGAATTAAGTTAAGGATCTAGGAAAAAATGACCATTTGAACCAAATTTGCACTTGGACAATAATGCCAAAAATAGGACACCCTAGGTTTCAATGCTCCTATCTAAGTTGGGCACTATTGTCTAGAGGGAATGAGACCTATGGGGATGGATATAGGCTTGAAATATCTACTTGGGTCTATAAGGATTGATTACAAAAGGCTATGGATGATTGGGAATTAGTGAAAGATAAGCCTATAAGGGGTTTTCAAGCAAGTAGGAGAACTTATGGATTGGGTGTCATTAACCACACTAAAGTAACCAAATTAAACATTTTATAAGGGATTTAATTATTGTGGGTTAAATGAATTCACATTAGGCCAAGATAAATTTGTTTAAGGATCTAGGAAAAAATGACCATTTGAACCAAATTTGCACTTGGATAATAATGCCAAAAATAGGACACCCTAGGTTTCAATACTCCTATCCAAGTTAGGTACTTTTGTCTAGAGGGAATGAGACCTATGTGGATGGATCTAGGCTTGAAAGAGCTACCGAGGTCTATAAGGGTTGAGTTTGAAAGGCTGTGGATGATTGGGAATCAGTGAAAGATAAGCCTATAAGGGTTTTTTAAGTAATTAGGAGGACCTATGGATTGGGTGTCATTATCCACACTAAAGTAACCAAATTACACATTTTAAATGACTACAAAAACAAATAAATACACATACACATATGTCATTATAGATCTAGTCCTCTAGAGTGCATAAAATCAAAATCCAATATGAAAAAAGAGCCACATTTCATAATGATAACAAATAAATGAGATATACACCAAAAACACACACACACACACACACACACATTCTCAAGTTTATATAATAAAATTATTTTATATAAACACCTTTTTAGAGGGCCAATATGCATCAAGGCATCTCAAAAAGAATCAAAGTGTACAATGGTATATTAAAAACATTTAATGATAAGTCTCAAGAACCTATCCTCCTCCTATAGTAACGTGATAATGTGGAAGAATGTTTGCGGATTATGATTTAGTGACATCTCCTAATCATTCCTCCTTCTAATGTTTCCTCACTCTCTATAGGATAGTAAAAAAGAGGATTGATCCTACTTGAATCTTCATTTAACATTGTTCTCCTTGTCTTATGACTAGAGGATATGCCACCTCCCCTATCCACCATGTTGTCTAATAAGTCCTTTGATATCCTACCCCTTTATAACAGAGTGTTATTATCTACTATTAGTGCCATCACCATCACCAAAGCATGGTATTTTAGGGAAAAGACATCTATATGGCACCTAATCCCTATAAGAAGCCTAGGGTCTACTAATAGTTGCTCCTGCATCTAGCTAGTACTCAACTAAAATAAATTGATTAGGGTATCCTTGATAATCCACCTCTATCCACCCTCACAATATACAATCACTAAGTACACAAGATAAATCAAATTAAACTAACATAAAATAAAATAAAGTAATGTAAAATCAAAGAAGTATCTAGAAAGGAATCAAAATGTGAGATAAAATAACGAATAAACAAAATAAATATTTTACCTAGATTTCCTTCATGCTATTTGGGATCAAATTCATCATCTAAAACCTCTTCCTCATCTATGTTGAGTTCCTCATCTAGATCAGAATGTACTAGGGCCTCACCCTCTCCATATCCCAGTTGTTTCTACTATTGATGTTACTATACATGAACCTATGGAAGTGGTGGTACCATCTACTATTGTTGTATGGCTCTAACCTATCCTCCTCCTCCTTAGGATACCTATCAAATTGGTTGGGTGATAATCAGCCCTCTCATAGGTAGGTACCATACTTGTCACCCACATATCATAGATCTCACCTCATAGATCCACACGTACATGAATCTAGTGATAGGGAGGCTGATCACATAGGGCATATTGAGTTTTTGGGGCACCTAATCCATAGGGTATAATTTAATTTGTAACAACCTATCTTAAACCTAAGTGGACCCAAAATATGTCACAAGATGGAACCCATCATTTACTCATTACCCAACCATGTATTTGTAGGTAAGGGAAATTAAATCTACTACTTTCAATGTCCTCACAACCTAGGGCAAAGTACAAAATGGGGCCATGTCACTCCATCTGATAGCCTTGATGTCTCTTGGTGCCCCAATTGGCACCACACTTTGATAGGGGATCATCCTTTCATAGACCAAGCCCATAATAATGGTCATGTGTCTAATGGAAAAGGATCTTCAGAAATCCACAT
Organism: Torreya grandis; assembly: GCA_037957365.1. Classification (NCBI taxonomy): domain Eukaryota; kingdom Viridiplantae; phylum Streptophyta; class Pinopsida; order Cupressales; family Taxaceae; genus Torreya; species Torreya grandis. The sequence continues at coordinate 206,813 of JARHVA010004204.1, forward strand.
GGTAAAATTATCTATATGTTTATGATATAATATCATATCTCCATTCATAACATTCTCGTCTCTCCTTGATGCATTGCATGATTGGTTACCAATTATATAAGAACCTATCTATGCCCTTGTCTCCCACTAACAAGGAGGAAAGGATTCCAATGATGGCCCACCATAGATTAGGGATTAATACTACCTCAACCCAAGAAATTCTTTCCATGTATTTCACATCCACATCAAGTGCGTTAGAGTATCCAAAATGATTTGGCTAGATGTAGGTGGTATGATGGATGTCAACATCCTGAATAAACACTAATCAATAAAGTTTAGGATGAATAGTGATCTAATTCACATCAATGAGAGTGATCTCCCACTCTCTTAGGCCCTAAAATAATGTGAAGTTATTCTAGTTAGGGTTTTAATAGGTCAAAAGGTGAGATAGTAGATAGACAAGGGTGGGGGTGATCCTTACTCATGTTATAGTAAGTATCACCACTTGATAATATAGGGCCAACTCATTAGATGTTACAATAACTAAGAATTGAGGGAGATAAACTTACTCCTAGGTTCTACTCCATTAAATTTAATCCCTCTATAACAAATGAAAAGACCTTAAGTTAGCTAAAAAACCAACGCTGCCTTCCAAACAAATCAAATTCTAATAACTTTTGCAATACATAAAACCACCCTATGGTGTTAATGTAAGATATCTAGATGGTTATGTAACTACCCTAATGTAATTATGTCATAACCAAATTGTGGTGGTTATGTTAATACCATGATGGTTACATAACCACCACCTTGTAAAGGGAGTGGTTATGTAATGTAAGCATCACTTACATGTCCTTCGAAACCTCTTAAAAGCTTATAAACTTCACCCAAAACCAAGTAAATTTCAAAAATCACTAATCTACCCCATAAATAATTACCACTAAGTGAATAAATTTCAAATTTATTTGGATTTTAACTAAGTTTGAATTAAATTTTCTAATTTAGAGCAAAAATGAAAAAATTAATAAAACTAACCTGATCATGCTCAATACCTCCTCCCACCAAGTATGTTTTCCATCCCCTTGTCATTATCATTCTATTTACTACTTATACGCTCAAAATAGTCATTAATAATTTATATTTCCAAATATTTCTCAAGGAAAAAAGCATAAATGAACTATTTTTTGTAAGTTTTTGAATATATTAGGCCCCAAACAATCCATTTTAAATCAAAAGTTTTCCATTTTTTCCATGTTAATTTTTTTTAAATACTTTTTATATCACGTATAAGTCATTTTTATTATATCTCAGAACTAAAATTTCTAAAAATAACATTTTAACAACTTTCTCTATTCTTTGTATCAAGTTTTATAGTTTTGTAGGTATACACGACTTGGCATGGGATTAGTCCCCTAACAGGACAGTCCATGTAGTATGATCTTCCCTACACATATGGTATGTGATTTTTTCATGTTTTAATTACATAGTATATTTTATGTTTTTCCTTAAAATCACACTTGAATATCATATTTTATCTATAGGTTGTGTGGAGTCTCAACTGGCTTCACTCCATCGTTTGGGTAAGGTAAGTATTCCTAGACTTTTATTTCCTTTCCACACACTCTTTTTGGGGATACACCTTGAAAAATCATGAAAAGGTTCCCTCCTTAGGGGGTAATATATATGTACCTATAAATTATGTAATGCAACACTTTCATTACAAATATGATGATGATGATGATGATGATAATGATGATGATGATGATGATGATGATGATGATGATGATGATGATGATGATGATGATGATGATGATGATGATGATGATGATGATGATGATGATGATGATGATGATGATGATGGTGATGATGATGATGATGATGATGAAATGACCTCTTGTTTTATCCTATGCAAGGAACTCTCTAGCTCTTTTACCTCCATAAACCTCCCTATTTAGTCCCTCTTCCATTTTTTGTCCTCCTCAATTAATCTTAAGTTAAAATCCCCATTGTAATTAGTTTAACTTCTCCATGTAAGCTCTTGACTCTTTTTTAAAGAAGGCCAATTTTAGCCTAATTTTAGATCTAAAAATTATTATTATAAATAGTTATTGTGAAGCTCTAATAGTCATGAACTTTCTAAAATTACCTTAAGATTCAACCTCTATTGTTTTATATTTGACTATATATTTAAGAGTAAAGAAGTGCACTTTGAGAAAATAACTCAAACTTTGTAAGCCAAGACACTAGCTAGCCTCAGTTCAACTACTCTCCATTAGTTGTTGTCTCCTCTTTTCCCACCTTGTTCTATAGCTTGTGAATCCTCAAACTAGAGAGTTTCTAAAATTTATACAAGAGTATACAAATCTAGCATACTAAGGATTGTCCTAACAATACACATGCACTTCAACTGATTTATACCAAAATTAGGTTGGAGTTCTCTTGATTTCTAGTATTTTTTTAAATTTATTAAATTAGATTTAGTTATATTTTTTTATTATGATATATTAGTTTTCAATATTTATAAAATAGCACATTTGAAAATGAAAGAGATATGTTCCTTTTCATTTGTCTTTTCTATACAAATAAGATAGTTAGATTTCATTTGTGATTGCATTTTAGTATATTAGTTTCCATCTGGCTAGAAATAGATTTTATCAATAATTATTTAAAATATACTATTATATATTTAGGTTATTTCCATCCAAGAAAACTTTTTATTTCTAAGATTTAAACAAATCTCTTGCACCTAAAGCAATCATCTAGGCAATCATAAAAACATAAATAACCATAGGTGCATGTACAAGGATAGTATATTTCTGATTTAATTTGGTTTTAGTAAAATGTATTATAAATTTACTCTTTTAAAACATAAAATTAGAACTTACATCTCTTTATTCCATCTTAGCAATTATTTAAAATGTTTGTTTGTAGAAAATTAGAGAAGTTGAAAAATTAGTCTAGTTATGCTAGTGAACAAATAAAATACAATGAAAGTATTTTGTTGCTGATATTATGAATCTAATTTATTATCACATTGATTGCATACATAGATTAAATTTAAATATTTCATCTCATATAAAAAATTCAAAACAAAGAAATACCTTTTCATCTAGTTCATATACAAATAGAGCTAGAAAAATCAACATCTTACACATTAATATAGGTTCTTTCTCTCTTTCTTTGCATACATTATAATTGGTGAAAAGGATTAAAAAAAGAGATTTGATTTTGTTTAATTTTAGATTTAATATTACTTTAATTTAAATATTTAATTTTCATCAAACAAGCAATTGCTTCTATAAAACCAAAAAAAGCCCAAAAATAATAACATAGCGAAAAGAGTGTAAAAATCCTATCTAACGCATGCAAGACATATCCAAAGCCTTAAAAACCCATGAAAACAAGCACATACCATATAGTACTTTTCCATCCATGCAAGCATCATATACAAATTCATGTTTCAACATTCTAGTAAGCACACCTTACAAGCCATTTCCTGAATAAGTTCATATGCTTTTCCCTAACTTCTACCTACTCTCCTTCAGATGACCCTTCTTGAGACATGTATTGTCTGACATGGTCTATTACCTATATTTAGAGCACTTGGTGCCACCATTACCACATAGCCTAACATCAACACTAAGTTAAGGTGTAAGGTTTTCTGATCCACCCCCATTCCTAATCTCATCATAGATTCTTTGGTCACATGAGAAGAACAAGAACACATCCTAGATCCACCTATCATTATCTTCCCGTATAATAAGGATGTCAAGACAATGTCATCCAATGCTAGACTCTTATTCACATCTCCTTCTTCTCCTTGGGTCTATCCTTATATTATATCATTCACATTTAGTGTATGACATTGACCAGGTAATGTCAACCTAATAGAGTAGACCTCTTTACATGATTTATCCAACCTGATCTCCCTCATTTACTTGATCCTAGTATTTACCAATATCTTTGACTTCTTGTAATATTAGAGACCAAAATACCTTGGATATTTCTTTATACACAACCTAGCATTATTAATTATCATCGAGATGTTATTGAGGACTTTTGGTTCTATAAAGAGAACCTGTTTACACCACATATCCCAAATCCCATTTCATCAAACAACCATCCAAACCCCTAGTCCATTCATTACATCGACTACCTTAGCTAGACCTCAAGGAGTCAAGTGCATATTTTATCATGTGTTATTTATAGGAACCTCCTTGGTTCAACTTCCTTATATTGAACTTGAAATACCTTAATAAACACAAGACCTCCAAAATAATATGTTTCGATATTCTTATGAACTTGAAATACCCTGAGAAAGACTAGACCTTGAGAAGATGAGTGTTCTTATATAAAATTGATATTTTGGAACCCTAAAAATAGTGGTCAAAATCTTAAAAGTGACCTATTTAAAATACTAATGGAATCAATATGGATAGATTCAATATAATTAATCAATAATGACAGAATTATCAATTGGCCATGATGATGTAGTACAAAAGGAAAATAACTAATTGAAAGGATTGAATAAAGAATTAGGGAAATAACTAAATTTATATCATCAATTTAGTAGGAAAAGGACACAAAGTATATACACCATGTTGTTTTATTATGAAATATAATGAAGTATATACAAATCTAGTTTGGTTTAGTTGGGAAAACATAAAATATTATGTAGAATAAGAGGAATTAAATGAAAAGACACCCACAGGAGGCTAAATGATGCAAAAGACATACTTGCATTCACTATCTAATAACAATTTTGATATTAAATAGACATCTTTAAACTAAGTCTCAATGTAAAATTTTCATATATGTTTGCAATCTTTTATTAAATATTTGTCTACTCACTATCATTTTTAGTCTTCTAATGAACTTAAATAATAATCAGATACACTTTTTATGCATAGATTTATTCTTTGATTCTCATGGTACACAACCTGGATTTAAAAGGAATAAAATATACCATATAAACTATTTTTACATAACCATTTTGATCCTAATATGTACCTTTAAAATTATAATTAATTAAGACTTTAGTTGAGATTTATAAATCATAAAATGAATTCACATAGTCAACCTTAAATCACATCACATTATGATAATTACTTATATTCCTTGATTTCACACATTAAATATAATTTTTACCTCTATTTGATATTATAAGATTTAATACACAAATATTTATTTAAATATAAATATGTATCATAATGATAATGTAATCAAGATGATAGTTTAAGATTCTAGAATGGTATGAGTAGGGTCACTATACTATTCAATTCTTTGCTTCTAGAGTCAAAATGCAATATTACTATTACTAATTCATTATATCCATTTAATTAATATAATATTTATAATATCAAATTTATGACCCAACCAATATTACAACATGTCATATATATATGCCATTTCACTAACATATTACCAATTCTATCAGACTTCAAATAAGGAATTTAACATTTTGTCCTTTTAATTCCTTGTATAAATCAACCAAGCTATCCAAAATTAACTCTATTAAATGTATCAATAAAGTTAAATTAAAATTTTAATTCACCATCATTTCATAATAATCTTAAGTACTTTCAATTCATCTCTGACCATTTCAAGTATTTGCATAAATACCAAAACCAATTGAAACTATTTACAAACCAAACAGGTTTTGCTACGTTTATAGGAAACGACTTATCTTAGAACCAGTCAAAAATATAATTTATTTGATATATTTACACAAAAAAACTATAAATAACAAAATGATTTTATTTTTTAGACTCATAATCCATTATATTCCAAATTTATAAACATGTATTCATCTATGCATACCTTTGATTCCACATAACATTTTTAGACAATTAATACTTGTGAGATCCTATCAAGAACATGAATTATTCAGACATGTTTTGAATTATAAATATAATTTAATGACACCATATTAAAACATCATGATAACTATAAATTTAATAATATGAATTTGTATTTGATGAATTATTGTTCTCTCACAAGATCAATTTGGAATTGCGATCTTCATATAAAACTATCAATAACCATTAAATGAATTAGATATATAAATAGTAAATAACTACCTGATTATTATGTATACCTATAAATAACTTTTTAACCACTTAATACATCAATTAATTTTAATAATTATGAATAATCCCTTTTGCAGGTTGTGTTTAACAATTCTAGCAAAGACACGTCCTCATACACATTTCAGGAGTCAAATGAACATAAAATATTTATAAAATCATTCATTTTACTCTAGTGATCAACCTTTAGTAATTTTCATTACCAAATTATGGATACAAATCATTTATTGTACATATTCATATATATTAGACCCCTTTTCAAATTACACCAATCAAGAGACTTCTGCAGATCTTCAACATTTATACAATTCTCAAAATGGATTTTTTAGTTTTATTTTTTAATATACATTCATACCTCTTTAGACCATCCTATGTATTAATTTATCTCTCTATTCATCCATCTATATTTGTAACCTAAATTATCCTCCTTATTTATATAGTTTATCTAGTCTCTTTAATAAATGGTACATACTTCATCTCTTTCAACTAAGTGTCGAAACTTAGTTTGCTTTCAACAAGTATAACTCCACCAACTTTTATTTGTTAAATATGATAACTCATCCTTCCTCCTATTTTGGATGAGCTTATTTATCCTTAAAACTATAAATTAGACTTTGTAATATTTTTAAAATATTTTTTTGGACCTCTAAGGTCCCTATATTATCATATAAAACCTTTAACTACTCAAAACTCTTTATAATACATTCAAATATTTGACTATCCATTTTTATGGAAAATATACAAATGACCCATATATAATAAAATCAAATTTATCATAGAATTACAACACCTCCTAAAACCTATCAGACACTCATTTATCATATTTATAATGTTTACATGGATTTGTCTCATGATGCTTCTGCATCATACTCCCAAGCTAAAAAAAATTGAGCACCTGCTCAAATGATGCTTTGATTCTTTTTCTTTATTTTCTTCCAATTTTTCAATACATTATTGATCTCTATTGTAATTACATAATCTTATTCATGTTTCAGGATCATAATTGGATCAATTTTTACTTCTCTTTATTTTTTTGAGTTTATTATGAGTCTTACAAATGACTCCATCTCCTTACTTTTTCTTACACATGTACATTCAAAAATGAACTTACAATTAGTTTCAAAAACATGAGACATAATTATCTCTCTAAACTTCATAAATTATTACTTAATTTATCTTCAACTTTTTTTGGCATTCTTTGGACTTAATTTATTCATAATATTCTTTTGGACTCTCCTCTTGAACTATAAAAATCAAATTTAATAAGACTTTTATCTCAGCCTCTAATTAATCTGCACTTTCATAAGTGAACAAGTCACTAATTTTGCTTCATCAATTTATTTTGCAAACTTGCATTCACAACATAAAATTCAATGTTAGATTCAAAAACTTGAGGCACGTTCTCCCACTAGATTCTTTACTTGATGACACTACCTCTTTTTCTTCTCTGAGAGAAGTTATAAATATTTATACCACCTCCAAATCCTCATTCGTGTCCTCCATTATGAGCATTTCCTTAACTATTTATTCTTTATTTGATATCTCCTCCATCTCCATGACCTTATAGGTATTTTTATTTCTCATCTCTCTTTTTATAAAAATAATCAATCTATGCCTTCCTCTCTCAACAAGAAATTCTATAGGCCACTTAACCTTATTTTTCATCTTTCATCCATACCACATAATTTTCCCCATCTATTTTATCATGAGCTCCAATTATTTGACATTTTACCTCAATTTAATCATCTCTTTGTTAAACTCCAAGTCTTCCTTCTTAGCATCTCTCTTAATCTCTTTCTTACAACTTTTCTTCACACTCTTCATTCTTGCCCTTCTATATTTTCTCTCTTTTAGTTTTGGCCTCAATGGGCCTTCACTCTCTCTCTCTTTCTATCAAGTCTTTCCACCTTGGTCAATTCCTTGATACCTCACCCAAGTCTTTTGTAACTTGGTATTTTGGCCTCCTTAGGTCCTCACCTAGGTATTTTTCACCCTCATATTTTGGTCCTTTCTAATGGATTGTCAAGCCTTTTACTTGATTTTCAATGAACTCCTTTTCATAATATTATATTATCATTTTATCTAATTTATGGAAAGTTCTTCCTTTTTTCAACTACTATAGTCAATTTCAATACCTCTTATATTATGTATTTTGGAGTAACTTGGTAGGAGATACTTTTATTCAACTAAATCACTTTGTTTAGTTCAATATCAATCTTGAAAAATTATGAAAAATATTGTAAACCATATCAATTAAATAATAAAACTCACTGAAACTACAATCTAATCACCAAGCACTGCATATTATGAATTCCTAAGAGCTTTTATATGTTTTGATACCACTTGATGTAAGAGACCTACTTACATTCACTATCCAATAGCAATTCTAATATTAAATATACCTCTTTAAAGTAAGTCTCAATGTAAAAAAATTCATATAGGTTTGTAGTCTTTTATTAAAGATATGTCTACTCACTATCATTTTCAATCTACTAATGAACTTTGATTAATCTTAAATAATAACCAAATACACTTTTTATGCATTCATTGATTCTTTGATTCCCAAAATACACAACCTTGATTTCAAGGGAAGAAGTTATACCATATAAACTCTATCTTTACATAACCATTTTAAGATTAATTTTTACCTTTAAAATTATCATGAATTAAAACTTTAGTAGAAATTTCTAAATAATCAAAAGCATTCACATAGTCAACCTTAAATCATATCACATTCTGATAACTACTTAAATTATTTGACTTTTCACATTCAATATAGTTCTTACCATTATTTGATATTACAATAATTAAGACAAATATTTATCTAGAAACAAATACCTATAATATTGATAATTTAATCAAACCAATAGTTTAATCTTCTAAAATTTTATAAATAAGGTCACCATAATATTCGATTCTTTGCTTCTAGAGTCAACATGCAATATTGCTAGTACAAATTCATTTCTATTCATTTAATTAATACAATATTTATAATAGTAACTTTATGACCCAACCAATATTATAACCTATCAAATATATACACTATTTCATGAACATCTTACCAATTCTATCAACATTCAAAGAATGAATTTAGTATTTTGTCCTTCTAATCCCTTGTGTATAAATAATGTAAGCTCTCCAAAATGAACTCTATTATATGTATCAATAAAGTTCAATGTCATTTGTAATTATCCACCATTTCATAATATTTACTTCGAATTCACATTCATCTTTGACCTTGTCAAGTCTTTTCATAAATACCAAAACCGATTGAAACTATTTAGAAAGCAATCAGTCTTTACTACCTTTGTAGGAAAGGACTTGTCATAAAACCATTCCCAAATAGAATTTATTTTATCTATTTCCACTAAATAACTAGAAATAAATAAATAAATAACATTATGTTTTACACTCATAATCCATTATATGCCATAGCTATAAACATTTACTCATCTATTTAGACCCTTGATTCCACATAACCTTTATATATAGTCAATACTTATGGGATCCTATCAAGAACATGCATTATCTAGCCAGGTTTTGAATTACAAACAAAATTAAATAAAACCCTGGTCAAACATCATAATCGCTAAAAATTTAACAATCCTAATTTGTATTTTATGAATTATTGGTCTCTCACAAGACCAATTTGGAAATGTAATTTTCAGGTAAAACATTCAAAAATTGACAAATGACTCAGAGATATAAATAATAAAGAACTACCCTATTATTATGTATATCTACAAATTACTTTTGTAACCACCTAAGACATGAACTAATTTGAATAATTATGAATAATCCTTTTTAATGGTTATGCATAACAATTATAGAAAAGACATGTCATCATATACATTTCAGGATTCAAATGAGCATAAAATACTTATGAAAGCATTCATATTACTCAAAAGATCAACCTTCAGTCTTTTTTCTTACAAAATTCTATATACATTGTCTTTATTGATAAATCTTCATACATATCATACTTCTTGACAAATTGTACCAATTAAGAGACCTCTGTAAATCTTCAACATTTATATAGTTCTCAAATGGCTTCTTTTAAAAAAAAATATATAGTCACACCATTATAGACCATCTTGGGTATTAAATCTATCTCTCTATTCAACCATCTCTATTTGTAAACTAAATTCTCCTCATTTTTTATATAGTTTATCTAGTATTATTAATAAATGGTACATACTTTATCTCTTGAAACTAAGTGTTCAAATTTAGTTTACTTTGAACAATAGTAACTCAACCAACTTATATTTTTCAAATATGATGAATCATCATTCTTCCTACATGAGATGAGATTATTTATCATTACAATTAGAAATTTGACATTGTAATGTCTTTAAAATATGTTTTTGGACCTCTAAGGTCCCTTTATTATCATATAAAACCTTAAACCACTCAAAAATATGTAAAATGCATTCACATATTTGACTATCCCTTTTTGATGATAAATATACAAATGACCCATTTAGAATAAAATGAAACTTACCATAGCATTACATCACCTCATAAAACTTTTTAGCCAATCATTTATCATATTTATAATGTTTACATGGGTTTCTCTCATGATTTTATTGCATCACTAAATAGAGTTTTAGGAAAGATGGTGATGATACACATATATGATGAGATAATATGGACATATATCCTAAAGAACCATAAACTAATCCCACCCCTTTCCTAATGGACTCCTTAAGACACACACTCTAGGAAATTGATATTCTAAAAATTCATTAAAAAATATCATTAGTAAATGAAAAATATAGGTGCATACATATGCCCAAACCAAAGATCCTAACATGTCATAATATTTTAATGTGGGATGTTGATTTGGGGAAAAAATATAACAACATCAAAACATACAGATAAATGTTATAAATAATGCTAATAAAGATAGATGAAATAACATAAATGAACACATGTACCTTCACTTGCATATCTAAACATGAAAATGATGATATACTATGCTAGAGAAATTATAATATGACTCTATCAAGCTAGGCATATATAATGTTGATGTAAGGTGACTATCTACAATTATAACTGGTAGGCATGAAAGTAAGATAAATTAAAATTTATACAAATATATAATGTTCATATCATGAAATTCCTTACGAAATGAGGATTATATCACTTCTTTTGGTTTGTGTTTCAACATTTTAGGGTTTTAGTAATGTAAGTCCTAAGTTTTATTAAAGTGATGATTAGTCTAAATCAGTTAAATAATATGTAATAAATAATAACTAATTTGTTATAGAATTTGACTTGATTTGAATGTTTAAAAATAGTAATAAATATGTGTAAACAAAGACTTATATTGAAAATACCTAAGGTAGAAGATATGAGTGTTAAAAGCTAGGATACAAATAGATTTAAGTGTCATAAGAAAGATCCATATGTTAGATCTTCCCCTAGATAGTATCACCCCACATGGAGAGTATCACCATGTGGCTCTAGTGTCCTAGAAATGGTGCTAGTGTCCTCTATAATAGACCATTCATAAATTTTGGGTGCACTTGTGCATGTGTTTTTGGGTTTTATTCATGCACAAATGAAATATAAAACTCTATATTATACCTATAATATCTGATTTATGATTATAACCCTAATCATCCTTGAAAGTAAGGCATGATTTGAAAATATGTGGCCATTAGTAGGATAGGCTATACATCGTTAACACCCAACTATGAAGATAAATTCCTACATACCAATACTCAAAGGAAGGATTAAGCCTAATGTAGTTCTCCCACCTAAGTAATAGTGTAAGTGAAAGTGATGCTAGAATGATAGTGGTCTTGAATGCATTTGAGTGTGCTTAATATTATAAATTTGGAAAATATGCTATTAAGGTAACTATACATGGTGGTATGCAGAAGTAGTGTAGAATAGGGATTAATAACCTTGATTTAACTTAACTTGTTTCATGTTTGAATATGAATTTTTCATATATTTTCCATATAGTGGACATAGGTCCAAAATTTATGTATTTATAGTGTTTTGTAGCTTGTGCAGATAATAAAATGTGCTTAAACTAACCTTAAGAGAGTTTAACTTTTGAAAATATATTTGTTCAAGAGAGTTAAGACAAGGGACACTAACACCATGTTGGGGACAGTAGTGCCATGTGGCTCTAGTGTCTTTAATGTGGTGTTAATTTCCATTTGGTAGGATACTAGGCACAAAGGGACAAGATCTAGGAATGAAGGTCTGAGACTATGTTTTAGCTAACTAAAGATACATATGATCTAAAAAAAGGCTAGAAAAGTATTATATAAGGATCTAAGACAGGTCTAGGGCTAAGATAAAAATATGTTGTCTCAATTAGAACTCTTAACAATAAAATACCAGTTTTAGGTGATTAATTTACCCCTTTTATGATATAAATGCAAAAAAGTGAAATATATAGCATAAAGAAAAAATAAGCATACCTATACTTACCTAAGAAGTGAAGGCCATGTGGTTAAGTTTGAGTATATGAATCTAGGTCTAAGTATGTGAAGTATGATCCAAAACATGACCTACTATGAAGTGTGTATAAATAAGTCCTTAAGAGATATAAAAATAGAAAGACTATGCTAAATAAAGTAACTAAGTAAAACTAAGTAAATATATGGGAAAGAGGAAAATAATAAATACACCTCATTAGGTGCATGAATCAATGCATGAACCTAATGATAACCTATATGTGTTCATGTACATGATGATCAAATAATTGAATAATTTGTATTGAGTTAATAGCTTGATCAATCCTCATACATGGATGTCTCAGGAACTCAATCCAATTTTGAATCCGTAATTGCCCACCCCTATTTAGTGGATCATGACCTATGAATATCTTGGATTAGACTAAAAGTGTGTCTAACCCTCTCATTTGGGTGGATTTAAAACTCAAGTAGGCTATAAATCCATTATTTCACACCCATGTGTAGTAGATTGATCTAAAATTAAACTGCATAAAGTGATAAAAATATCTAAATAGTTATATTTAATTGTGTATGTCATCTCTATGGCCACTCAAGTATATTAGGTAACTCTAGGCCACTCAAGAATACCATCCACTATAAATGGAATAAGGCATGAAACTGGTGTCAACCTAGAATATGATGTCAAGTGTATATAATGTAGATAATGACATGGAGTTTTCCATTCCATATGATCAACCTATGTGTAACTGAGCATATGGAAACAAGGTGTTGTACACATGCCCCCAATATGATATTTGACTATACTAATTTTAGATTGAGTTGTAATAATTATATATGAGTATCTAAACTAAACATTGAAATGATCATGTTGTATACGATGCCCCAAATTTTATAAAATGATTTGAATATGAGCTAAACTAGTATGAATCTAAGCATAACTCTCAAACTTGTAACTAGATATATGGAAATTCGTATTGTACCTAGTGTACTATTCTAGCTAATCTAAACTATCTTAAAACTAGGGTTATTGGACATTATAACCACATCTTGGATAGTATCACCATGTGTTTCTAGTGTGCCTATTTGGATGCTAATGTTTTTTTGGTCTGAATTGTATGTCACTGTGCTACTTTTTGAGTCACTATTTTCCCTCTATGTTTACTTGTGTCTAATTTTCTAAAATTGAGCCTGTGTGCTAAAAAATGTTTTATTATTTCAATATAGGAGATTGATGTCTATGATAAACCCATATGAATTCCCCCTCTTTTGAGGGTAGTTGTTGAATCTATTTAAGAACTCTCCTTAAAATAAAAATCTATATAAAATATGTGTTAATAGGAGCATATTTGATGGCTATGTGATTATCTAATATAATGTGAAAATATAAAATTTGAATGTAAGATAATCTGAGCATAAGTATGTAATGTAAGATATATGTCATGTCTACCATTACACAAAGGTGTCAAGATAGGTATAATCAATGTATATAATAAAAAATCTAAGTAAAACCTATGGGGATGGGGCATAATGTACATCATGAGACCCAAATAATAAGGGTAGATGCATGAGGTCCCTCATGACATCAAAAACTAGTGTGTGTAACAAGAAAATACAAGAGTCATGGTCATTATGCATACAAAAATTCATACAAATAAAACACATGAGGCACACAAAATAGGCTAAGGGGGCATAATATAAGGGACATGGGCACATGCCACTAAATCTAAGAAAATACATATAAGGACATGTTTATATGTCCAAATATGCAAACAACAAGCAAGTTGGATTAATGCCACAAAGAAGGACAGTTCAAATTTCTACATACACAATCAAGAAATCACATGCAAGAGATGTGGGTATATGTCCAAGGATTACATACTTTGAATAAAAGTAGTGTAGAGCCAAAGAACAATGACATATTCAAGTTTCATCAAATAAAAGAAGCATAGAAATACAATCAGGTCTAAACTATGAGAAATATAAATGAAAGCATCCTTAACTATGTAATACAAATCTATGTAAGAGAAAGGATATACATATGCTAAGTTTAAAGTAGTAATAGTCAGTAAAAAATATGAGTATGAGTAGTAATGATCAATATTAATATATAACAATGCTAAAACTATAATGTATAGAATGTAAGGATAGAAACTGATAATAAAATTATGTATAAGATGCCCCCAAGTGGATGAATGTGTCAAATGAATAACCATGAATTAGTGTATATGCCCCTTGAGGGTAGATGATATGAATTATAGATTAGTGTAGTGGACCTGAGTCTTGTATGCAATCTACAAGTACTTGACAAGAACAAGTGAAGCATGTAGTATGATAAAACTGACTATACTAAGATAGATAACATATATAGTGTCTATAAAATATAAGAATTGTAATCATATTAATGCATATAATCTATAAATTTTATGTTTTTTGATTAATATTTGAATGTTTTTAACATGTTATATTGTATTTTGTATTTTCTATATAATAAGATATGTACAAGTAATTTGAAAATGAACTATGTATAAGGATCAAAGAGAGAGAGAGATAAAGTATGTACAAGAAGAGAGAAATCATAGTAACTTATGAGTCTCATGGGAGACTCCATATTACTGTGACCTGTGTCAAAAATATGAATAATAATCTCTCATGTGGTATGAATGATATGTTGTAATTGAATGGTCTTACAGTAGGATTCTGAGTATTGTTCATCATTTGAATCATAATAACCTAAAATGCCAGAGGGAATTGTCTCATAATATAAAGTTGACCTTTTTGAATAGTGATTTGGAAGATTGATTGTGATTTTTCCCTATGAATCTCTACTTATTGTAGACATATGGTGTTGTGGAGGCCCTTTTACTAGAAAGCCTTAGTTGGGAATGCTTGTTGACTTAACATGATTTTTACTTTGTAACTTAAGTTCATATTCTTCTTGTAATGTTTCCTATGTATCTAGATATTTTTCCTTGATAAACTATATTTTTGAATGATTTTCCTTTGGATGTTTAATAAATACTAAACCTTTTTGACCAATATTATCAACTTCTAGAATAGGAGTAGTGATGCCTTGGGCCTGCTTGCCCAGATATTGAAAATGATAATAAAATTATAGTAGATATTTATGACCAAAATCATACCATTTTGTAAGTCAATCCTCATTTTGGAGAGGTAAATTTGCATCTTCGACTTACTTGACTTGTGTTTATTTTACTATTTCTTATTATGATTGTGTTTTTAGAACCTTTTATTATTTTAAATTATGTTTTGGAAACCATTTTTGCATTGTTTCCAAGTTTGACCTTTTTTGAATTTATATATGTGCCATTATATGTTGTTTGGATGTTGTGTCACTATGTGAGTGATTTGTATCCATTATCTATTGTATTTTAATTTTCAATGCTAAACATGAATATGTGTGGTGCCCATGCATTTTATGATATGCACAAAAATATTTGGATCTCCTCATTGGGTATAGAGAGGGTAGGTTGATCAACTTAGGTTTAATAATTTCCCTTAGTGCCTCACTTAAACTATTATTTAACATTTAAACATTTTTTTAATCACTATTTTTAGTTGTACCTTTTTGTGATTTCATTTTTTGATATGTAACATTATTTACCACAAATTGACTAGGTGAATATACATATATATGATTTACACTAGTGTACCTTGGAGGTCTTTGTCTTGTAAATTGATTTTATAATGTTGTAATATTTTAATGTAATAAATAATTTTCATTTTGTAAACCTAAAATTATCTTGTTCATACTGATAATTATTTCACATAGAGTCTCACAAGTGAAAACCCTAACTATTTCTAACTAAACATGTAGGCACACACCCTATAGGGAAGAGGTGTGAATCGTATGAGTATGGATAATAGTGACATTGGTATAGGTTTCTTCATCTCATGGAGGAATGATAACATGGACCTAGTTAGAGGGAAAATAACTATCACCCTCATGGATATGAGGAGGATAATGAGATTATTTTTAGTGCATTAGATATGACATTGAAAATTGAAACATAGTTGTTAGGATATGTGATAAATCCTCTATGTTTGTATGGGTTTGCTTATTAATGGAATTCCACATGGGATAAATATAACATGCTATGAGAGATGAAATATATTCTAATTGATATAAATCATAATCTATACATGTGTTTATGTCTTTTATGAGATCATTCCTAATTAAAGGGAACCAACATGCAAACAAAAGCATTAAAATTTGCAAAAAAAAGGTGATTAATTTCTTTTATCATTATGATAATGATTATATGAAATATAAATTAGAATATATATGGATATGAAACATGAATTATATAAATGTAAACCCTAGGGTTATCTAGGGTTAATGTTTGTGAAAAATTTTAAATTACATGAAATATATGAAACCTTAGTATGAGATTGATTAAATGAGCTAGGTTATGCCAAAAAATAAAAATAGAAGTTTTTAACCCTAATTTAGTGCAAAAAGATTAAAAGGTAAACCTTATGAAAAAATAGGGTTTTTAAGTAATATTATAAGTAAGTTGGGTTCACCAAATGTTTTAACCTTTTAGGGATTTACTAATGTAAATCTTAAGTTTGATTAAAGGGATGAGTAGTCTAAATCAGTGAAATAATATGAAATAAATAACCAATGATTTGTTATATAATTTGACTTACTTTGAATATCTAAAAATAGTAATAAATATGTGCAAATAAAGACTTATCTAGAAAAATATTGATGTGGCAAATCTAAGTGATGAAAACTAGGATATGAATAGGTTTGAGTGTCATCAATAGGATCCCTATGTTATATCTTCCCTTAAATAGTATGACCACACTTGGATAGTAGTGCCTTGTGGCTCTAATGTCCTAAAATAGCACCAATGTTTTCTATGTAGGACTATTCCTAAATTTTAGGTGCACCTATACCTATGTTTTTGGGTTTTATTCATGCACACACGAAATTTTGAAACTTTATATTGTGTATATAATATTTAATTTATGATGTTAACCTTAATGCTCCTTGTAATTAGGGAATGATTTGATTTTTTTTTTATTATTATTAGGATAAGCTAGACATACTCAACACCCCTTTTTGAAGAGAGTTATCTATATACCAATACTCCAAGGAGGGATCAATCTTGACGCATTTCTACAACCTAAGTGTTGATGCAAGTGCAAGTGATACTATAATTATAGTGGTCTTGAATGACTTGAGTTATTTTTATATTATAAATATAGAACATTTAAGATTAGGTAATTTATATATGGTAGCATGCAGAAGTAGGAAAAAATAAAGATCAATAACCTTGATTTTGATCAACTTATTTCATGTTTGAATAGGTCTTTTGCATCTATTTTTAACCTGTTGGATATAGGTACAAAATTCATGTATTTATAGTGTTATGTATCTTGTGTGGATAATAAAATGTGCTTAGGCTGACCTTATGAGGGTTTTACTTTTGAAAATATATCCATTTGGGAGAGTTAAGACAAGGGACACTAGAATGATATTGGGGACATTCGTGCCATGTGGCTCTAGTGTCCTTAATGTGGTGTTAATTTCTAGTTGGTAGGTTACTAGGCACGAAGGGCCAGGATCTAAGAATGAAGGCCTAAAATTGTGTTTTAGCTAACTAAGGACATGAATGATCTACACAAAGGCTATAAAAGTGTGATAAAAGGCTCTAGGATAGGTTTAGGGATAATCTAGGAATAGGTTATCTTAAGTATCACTCCTAGTAATCAAATAACATTTTTAGATTATTATAGTTTATGAAATGGACCTATGGAAAAAATATATAGTTGAACAAACGTAATTTCAAGGATAATTTTGAAATATTCAAAGTTTTCAAATTTCATGACAAATAGTTAAAAATAAAATCATTTGAAAACCTTTTTAGATACCTATGTTTGGTACAACATAGTTTCATAACATGTTTTTATAGCCTTTTCATATATACATATTTTGACTAAGAGTTAATTTTCTAGTGGCAAGGTCTCTTGTGGACCTCATCAATTTCATCTTATTTCATTTTATTTATTTTCCCTTGTGAGACTATATGTTGTAAATTATATTTTATCAAGTATATCTTGAAGATCCCTACATATGATTTCTATTATCCTTGTGTTTTTAGCCTCTATACACCTATGTCCATGTTGAGTACTTGCATCGATGGAAGTATCCAACTATGATGCAAGTGTCTAGACTTATCCTTTTATAATTTTTTGTATAATTTAATTGGTGACTATTTATTTTGTTTCATTTGTTCATCTTATTAATAGCTCTTTGTATGTGTCACTATGTCCTAACTCAAAATCAAGATATCCTTATATATAAAAAGGTTATGGTCTAATTATTCTACCTAGAATTTGGATCAATTAAGTTTATAGTTAGTAAATACCTTATATTCTAATCCATCATATTACACTATAATGCTATATTGAATATTTGAAACACTTAAAAAGTCACTACACTCTTGAAATGTTTATACCAAGTGTTATTATAGGAGAAAGATCATATAGTTACAAAATTTTAGTTCCAAACAAACACCTAGGAGGGATAACTACATGTGATTTTGAGGCCCTATTTGGAGTATTAGCTATCCAGGAAACATTTATCAATGATTGGGATTGCTAAGGTTAGATTAACTCACATGCAAACCCCTTTTTAATAGATCATAGGAGGTCAAAGGATTGAAGATTAGGGTTTTCATTATTGGTTGGATTTTATGATTTGAAAAAAATATTTTGAGTCACAAAATAGGCATACAAGTGATATCATAGGTTTGAGAGAAGTTTTATCACCCCATATACATATCTTGGGTTGAACACCTAGGTCTAAGTTAGACATTTTCATTGATGTAATTATATATGTCAATGAAAGTGTCATATAGGTGAAACTATCAAAAACATAGTGTGAGCATATTATATAACCTAATTAATTCCCTAATATGATTATAGATCACTATCATAACCCATATCCAAATTCTAAATAAGATACATATCTTTATCCCTTGGTTGCATTGTATTTGATTATAACTATTATACATGTTAAATTAGGTAGATATATATTTTTGACTGTATTTTTAACATGAATCTAAATATATTATTAATCCATTCGAATAGTGTTATTTTCTTAAGTGTGTTTGTCTAAAACCCCAAATATCATAAAACATCTCGGTGAACCTAACCTTTATTTATTGAACCAAACCCTAGTTTACATGTATGGTGTTTTCTCCTTCCAAAAATTATTTTATGTTTCTATATTTATCTTTTAGATATAATTTCTTTCCTAGGAATAACTTAAGGAATGATTCCTTATATATTTTCTCTAAGTATTTTGATTACACTCTTTGTGATTGGATTCAATGTTAAAGTTATCATGGATTTTCTTATACATGGCCCTACAAAGCCCCACCCTCTAGATTATTTATTTGATGTTGCTAATTATACATGTATTTCATATGAAGATATTATGGCAATTAATAAATAGGATAACACCTTTTATTTTTCTTATAACTATGACAATGAAAGAAATAATGATGAAAAAATAAATGTAAATGAATATGGTAATGACCATAATATGTTATCATATGGTTATAAGTATAATGATATTCATTTTGGGTATGTAGAGCCTAAATCGCATATTTATTATTTTTTAGATGATGAAGGGTATAAAGATTCAACAATAATTTGTTTTTGTAGTTATTTAGAAACAAATGATACCATAGATAAGTAAGAGGTTACCATTTATAAAGTTTCAAGTCAAAATAGTGTACATTCTATAGATACATAAAAAATGGAATGTTCCTCTTCTCCTTCCAATGATGTAAATGATGAAAAGTGGTTATTTCATCTCTTATTTTTACTAATTAAAGTGTTAAAAAAACTTGTGTGTGTGCCTTCATGTCAAAACAATGCTAATATCAAAAATCTTGTCCCTTATTTCACTCAATCAAATGAAAATAGTGAAGTTACTTATCTTTCCAAACATTGTAATGATAAAAATACATGTACTAATTCCTCTCCTCCCTTGCTTGAATACCATAGTGAAAATACATGTGGAGGTATTAAGAAAGTGGTTATACCAGATACGTTATGTAAATATACAATTAAATTTCTGAATACATTTGATAAAACTAAATGTGCAACTTGCATTACTTCCTCTCCTAGTGTTACCAATGATATATACAATATTCATTTTTATTCCTCCTTTACATTTTATGATAAAAAAGAGATTGTATTTACAAGTATAGATCCTCCCCCTCTTATATTATATGTCAAATAAGTTTAAATAGCATATCACCTTGTAATGATGAAAATATGAACCTTTATGCCATCCAAAATGATAAAACTCTCTCTTTATCCATGGATACTCCTTTACCACATCTTACTCAACCATGTGACAACCATATTTTAGAAGGTGCTCAAGAATCTATCATTCATATGTTTCATATGAATGGTAGTTTACAACCTCTCAAAAAATGTTCAATCTCTTTACCATTATCTACTTGTGATATGTTATCCATAATCACTACCATAAGAGATATAAAATAACAAGTTAATACCCTTAAGTTTCAAGTTTCATATCATGATGACACCTTTAAAGAGAACATGTTAACAGAATAACCTCTTACTTGAGATGTGTTTGAGTCTCCTTACCCTTTAAGATTTGTCATGCCTATGTTCTCATACTTGAATGGTCACTGAGATCCTACTATTCACTTACAATAATATAAACATTCATTTAAACATTGGGTTGAATATGGATGCTTGATATTGAGGGCCTTCCATAAAATTTTAGTAGATTGGTTTTACACCCCCCAAATTGTACCTTGTCAACATTCCAAAAACTTGAATATGCATTTTTATCCAATTTTAATAGATATACCTTACAACCTTTACCATTAGAACACTTACAAGTATTAACACAAAATGAGAATGATTCTATTACAGATTATGTTATAATAACTAATAATATATTGCTTCCTTAAACTATACCCCCTAAAATTTAGAGGTTTAATTTGTATTTAATAGGGGTATTCTCTCTCCTCTTAGATAAAGAGCATTGCATAAACCCTTTGATTCATTTTATATTTAATATTGGGATATGCATAAATATTCATGTGCCTTAACAAATACAAAAATTGAGTTATCTATTTCACCACCTAAAGGCAAACATAGTAAAAATGACAATTTTAAAGCAAAAAAACAAACTAAGAAAGGTCATGAACTACTTTGAAAAAATTATTCATAACCAATAGTACACACCAAAGAAAAAACAATAAAAGTAATGAATAAAGGAAAAGAGCATACTTACAGAATACCTCTTATAGTTAGGCCATATACCTCTACAAAAAGGAAACTAATTTAGTTTTATTGGTACCAAGATATATCACATGATATATTATGTAAATTATCCAAAAAATGAATGATAAATATTCCTCCTAATTTCCATTACCCACCACATAGACTTGAAAAGGTAAAAAGACAACACTTTTTCACTTACCATGGTATAAATAGGAACCAAGATAATAATATTTTCTCTGAAGAAAAATCTTACATAGTTATCTGATTGGGAAAATATTACATTATAAAAATACATATCTAGACCTCTTTCACATAATTATTCTATAGGCTATTATAAGAGGGTTGAGATATCCCATGTTGCTCTTTTTGGGGAGCATGTGGTCTATCGACCTTCACATAAGATGATCACTAGTATAATACCTCCTCATTCACCCTCTCCTAGGATTGATCTCTCCCATATTTATCTTGACAAGGAACCATTGGTCAATCAATTCCTTCATGAAGGGGCACATGGAGAAATTCAACCTAAAAAACATATATTTGTGTGTGTGTGTGTGTGTGTGTGTGTGTGTGTGTGTGTGTGTGTGTGTGTTCATAATATATTTCTATATATAGTTTAAATCTAATGAAAATAATAAAATTGATAATTCCATTACCATATGATCATTATAGTCAAGCTTTCTTATTTCCATCCATATTTCATTGCATATGATGATTAATTATTGCCACTATAACACAAGCATTTAATTAAATGGAAATGTTTGTTATATAATTTATCATATCCAAACATATATTAAAGAAAAAAATTTAATTAAGAGCATAAAAAATTAACAAAGAATTAAACACTCCACATCCATTTGAAGCAAACTAAACCATGAGAATGTCATATATACATCAAAATGGTACAATTTTTATGCAAATATCATATGTCAGGGGCATATCTATAGGTTTATACTCATCATCACTTTCTATATCAACTACCCTCATTCCCCTTGATGTATAATCACTTGGGACTAGAGTGGGCCTCCATGCTTGAGATAGCTTACATACTCTTTCCTCGTATGTGCCTACTCAATGCACTATCTCCTCGTGCTCATGCCATAGAGTGTCATATTTCTCAATTGAAACCTACATGATCTTTATGCAACTAAACTATGGGATGTCTCAACTTTTTAAATCAACATGCAATGCCTCCCGCTCAGCCACTATGGTATGATATGCATCCACTACCCTTGCCATTGGATCAAATAGGGGTGCATAGGCACCCACAATATCAATAAATCCTTAATGAATGATTAAATAACTATATCCATGGGTAAACTCTAACTGAGAAAATAAATCACATGATTCATGATGGTATCTCACTCCTATTCACCTATACACAAGATAGACAAAGTATAAATTATATAATGTTATCAACCAAATACTATGTTAATAAAATTCAATAATGTGAATATAGGGTACTTACATGTGGCTCTGATAGCCACCAAATATATTAGTTTTTGTCACTTGGGAGCACAACCACATCCATATCCTCCCACACCACCTTGTACCATAGATATGGCACTATGTTGGGAGCTATGATCACAAATAATAATGGCCAATGAGCCCCTGCCTATCACTACACATGACTATCTATACACCACACATCAACCCATCTAGATAAGGGAACCATGGGATCCCTCTCATCATCAAGATGTGGGGATAGATCCCTAGGTATAGGTGATGATATATCATTAGGCCTATGCCCATTCCACACTATATGCTACAATGGGTAGGGCATTGGTGGAACTCTTTTATCTATACTAAATTATTGAACTACATGATCATATAGAAATAAATCATATACTTTGGGAAAGTAGTCAACCAACCACATGCTAACTCTAATCGTCTATAACTCATTCCAATCTTTAGGTCACCTAAATAAAGTCCTATATGGATGCTAGATAATTTAATTCATAGTTAATATATCAAAAATGGTGTGAAACTCCATTATAGTGTGTAGTCTACCATGTGGGAGTACACACCACTTTGTAAATGTCTATAGATAGGCCCACCTAATGAGTAATATAATAAGGCATAAAATTACCATAATATACTATTAAGATCACACCTAAATAGAGTGTCAGCACTAATACAACTAACATGGATCTCTAATGCAAACATATACAAATATGTATATACTTAGGTTAGTATGATACATACCTAAGAATATCAGGTACCTTTTTGTGATCATAGGAATTTTATAATAGAGTGGAGATTAGATCGAGTGTTAGTTTCACATAACAATGAAATTAACACACTAACATGCTAACATTTCAAATCATAGATCATAGAGGGAGCATAATGGATAAAATAAATTGAAAACCCAACTAAAATGCAAAGAATAACAATCATTACCTTCCTTGATAGATATATATTATTTATTCATGGCTTACTTAGTTTGAGCTCAAAGGGTATTTAGAAATGGAGTATTATTTTCTAATTCTCTCCTTGGCACCATTGTGGCTTGCTTGATGTGGCTTATGCTTGCGGATTGGCTCAATATTTTGGCATTATAACATTATTTGATATAAAGTCATGCTATAAAAATTGCATTCTAACTCTAAAATTTTCCAAGCTCATAAATGAAGAGGCAAGGGATTGTATTTATAGGCTTAGGAACTAACCCCAACCTTAGGTGAGTTAAGGTGTAGTTTAAACATGGAATGAGTTCAAACCTAACTGAGATGAGTCAAATAACCCTATTAGAGTTAAAAGGTGTTAATTACTCATGATTTTTAATGACTAGGTATGGGTCTCCAAAATGAGATATTTTCCAAAGGCTTGATAACTTGCAAAGGTAATAATGAAAATTTAGGATATTTCATATTTTTTAATATTCTTTCTTAGTAATTTGTTAATTGCAAATGGATAATTTAACTAGGAATTTAATTTGGTTTAGCTTTTTAATTAGTAATGATTGACCATTTATCGCTTTCAAGATTCAATTTTATGTGTGGAAATTCCCCACTTAATAGGTCTATAGGCCAAATTGACTATTGTGATGCCACAGGGTGATTAGGGATGAATCCATGAGAGGTTATGGTTGCATACAATAGGATATCCCAATTAGGGATGTAGCAATGTGATTCTAAGATTTGATGATTGATGCATAAGTATATTTGGGATTTCTAGGAATTTTAAGTTTACTTTGAAATGGTTGGTGTGAATTGGTTTAAAGTTTGGTTACAAGGTAGTTGGTGGCTAGGTATCTACAATTTTCCCCTATTTAGGAAGGCATTACAAGCTATAGGCATAATAACATCTTCTCAAATAATGAAAATGTCTTGTATGCTTATGAATTTCAATGACAATAGATGATCTGTTCATGCCCCCTGAAGGGAGTGATTAGAAAAGGGTTCAATGATCGATCCCTTGAAAGGAGGAAATCATGGGACCAAATAATATAATATGAGTGGAAGAAATTGATTTTCCATTAGGAAGTTATATTTAGTGGCATAAATATAATAAAAGAAGAAGGAAATTAACCCATGGGTGAGATTAATCCAATTGAGAAAATTCTTACATGCATTGATGTAAAAATTACTTATTTTCCCAAAGGTGGTTATAATTAGTGGTAATGGCATATGCTCCAGTTAGGGATAATGAGTTAGATTAATGATTTTCCCATAGGTGGTTATAATCATTAAGATGACCTAGATTGAATAATTATGTTTTGATTGTGCCCCAGTAGAGAAGATTGGCAAGCACAACTCAAGGATAGAATTTGTTGCACATATTAAAGATGAATAGGTGAAAACATAGATGTGATGGTCTAATAACTAAAGAAGCCAAAAACAACCAGGCATATGAGGATGTACAAAGTGATGAAAGAGATGATTAAAAAAATAAAGGTTGATCAATGTGAATTATTTGTTAATAGCTACTAATGTAGAGATGCTCATCGTTAGTAGAATTGATACAAATAGAATGGTTAGTGGGTTGATTTAATTAAGGAGGGTGCAAGAATTTGCAAAGGTTACCAAGGAGAATTTTATGTGGCTCTATTGTTTGTAATAATTCCTAATCTAATTTTTGCTTTAGCACATGATGGTATGCATCATGATATAAAACACCATGATAAATTACCTAAAATATGTAGAAAGACTAACTCTTGATCCAATAAAAAATTGAAAAAAATGCACCAATGATAAAAACCATGATGACAATGTTAACATATGAATATAGATGGACTCAATAATAATACACAATGAATCACCTAATAAACACATATAGACTGAGTTGAGGCACATTACTAAAAAAAATAGGCATGTAAACAAATAAACAACTAAGAAAATAAATACACAAAAGCCTAAAATAAAAATCAATAGAAAGCATCCTAAAATGGATTTTCCCTAGTAGGGTGGATCAAGGATGACTAACTAGGCTTAGATAGGACAAACATTTTTAGATTTAAAAGTTTTTAAATATTTTTGGAATTTTGAGATATCTTAACTCATTAGAGATTGAAAAGATACCACTCATAAAATGGCAAGAACATTGGATTAGGTTTCTCACAAAATGGTAATACCATATGGAAAAGGGGGACTAAGTTATCCTCAACTTGAATTAAACATAACCTACATAATCCCATTAAGACCTCAAGTCATAATAATTCTATCCACAACAAAGGTAAGGAGAACCAACTAAGTCACAAAAAGTTTCAAAAACTGAGGCAAATGGCCAAGCAGATGAGAATAGTAATGGCAAGGTGATGCATTAATGCATGGTAAAAGTGTTTTTCCTAATTTTCCCATAATCAGTTATAATTAGAAAATAATGAAAAAGGTCCTTGATACTAATTTTCTCATAGGTGGTTATAAATAGTAAGACAAGGTGGGATACTAATTTTCCCATAGGTGGTTATAATCAGTGATACCATTCAATTGTAAATGAAATATAACTTACCAGATCCACTATCACACTACTTTCATAGACTCTCATTTAAACACAAAATTTTGAAACTAATGAAACTAGATCTAAATCCCCTAGTGGAAGGTGTGGGAATAACCAAAGGAACCAAGATAAAAAAAATTTTTAGGTAGGATGGCTAAAAATAGGCTTTGGTTAATAATAGGGACAACATGGTAAAATGGTATATGATATGCCATTGTTAAAGATGATGAGGATATGAAAATTGGATATAGTGGTAATATGGTTTCCCCCAAGTGGTAAGGTAAGGTAGGGTATGAAATAATGGAAAGAGGATTAGCAAATCACTATGGAAAGGTAAATGGTAAATGGAAATGGCAAGGGTATAGTTTTTGTTTTTGGAAAGGTAAATTTTTCTATTGTTCTTGCTAGTGTGGAGATATATGTCCTAATAAACATATGATATAACTAGAATAGTCAATCATGTAAATTGGTAGGCCACACCTCTTCTAAATAGTTGTTATATCAAGAACTTATTGTAGATTTGGATGTTAAGAATGTTGTTGTGCTCTTCATTGGTCATTGATTTTGATTCCTTCAAACATCATGATAAGGTATCTTTATAGCCTCTTCAAAGGAACGTGTGACCAGGGATGGTAAATAAAAATAAAACATGGATGATATGTTTGATTTGGTGATGTAAAGGTTGATGATAATGGAATGTATAATGGTTGGGAAACAAAGGAAGATTAGGATTTTTAGGTACACATAATATCTTTGATTATGGATTCAACATAACTTTGGTTGTGGTAAGGATAAAGACTTTTGAATATACTTTTGATAAGACCACCAAATTTTTTTATTTTTTAAACCGAAGAGTAGCTATCATATGATTATGCTATAGATTGGAAGTTGTTTTGATTTAATAATTAGTGAAAAAATAATGTGCTCATTTGTTGGTGCCTTGATGAGATTTTCACCAATGAAGTTGTCTTGATTTTCCCATAGCACCTTAGAGAAGGTTTCACTAAGGAATGTTGAATTTTGACTTTGATTGTCTTCTAGAGCCTATAAAAAGGTTCCACTAAAATATTCAAATTTTGAACTTTGATTATCCCCTAGTGCCTTTGGAAAGGTTTCACTAGGATATGGTTCTTCTTCTATATGAATTTGGTCTTGGCCCCACTAATATTTATAGTTGATATATCACCATGGATGTAGTTCAATAAGGTATGATTATGTTGGTCCCAATTGACACTTGTGAGCGGTGGAAGGTCAATAAAATGGTTAGGTTGGTTGGTGGTAATGGTGTGTGGAATGGTAATGGAATGGGAAGAGGCAACACAATCCTCATAGAAGATATTAGAAATTGTGTCTAATCTAAAGTAATCATCCTCAAAAACTATGGAAGGATCATAAATTTATTCAAATTGATCTATGAGGAATTTGTAACCAATGTGATAATATCAAAAAATGTATTTTAATTTTGAAGTTGATTTAGACTCAAGGGACTCTAAATCCAATGTTGAAACTAATGTTGATTTTGCTTCTGATGCTAATTATGATGTCAGTTCAAGAATATAACCTAACTTCAATGTTGATTATTCATCCAGTATAGACATTACTATAATGATGCCTTATTACTCATTTGGTAATAGACAAGTAACATCTCATGATGGCATAATGGGTTCCACAAAGACTAGTTTGTCAAAGTGAGACTCCTCAATGATGGGAAAAAGGTTAAGAGATAACTTGATATGGGTGCATTTTAGGGATATTATTAAATTATTCTACGTTTTTTAATTTTAAATTTTAAAATTCTTATGTATATTAAAAAAATTAAAAAGGGTAGAAATTAAAATTTAGTCAGATGTCAAGTTAATAATAGTTGTAGTAGTCTAGAATGTTCAAAATGGCAAGTTATGTAGATAATATTAAATAATACTAGATAATTCATATCCAAAAATCTAAGTTTGGTATTTATTCCAACAAATAGATAAGCTCTATTCAGACAAAAGGGATGAAAGGTTAGTATAAATTTTAAAAATGTATTATTTTATGGGGTTGGAGTGTGTGTTTGAATGTATATAGTGTTTTATTTATTTAATAAAATAATATATTTTTTGGAAGTATATTTTTTATGAACTCAGGTTTAGTTATAGAGGACTAAAGAAGATAAATCTAGCTTCTATCAAATTAAGTGGTGGTTAATGCATGGATATGGGCATTTTCCATATTACATGATTCAAGAAATTGATATACAATAGTAATTGGTATTTGTTTTATTATTATTCTTTCTAATAGAGAGTGGTGTCATTCCACTAAGAGGCATTTTGCATGCTATACAATAAAATTGTTAATTTTATAAATAGAAGGAATACGACAATGCAAAATCTATATTAGTAAAGTGACAAAGAAAGAAATGAAAGTTTTGATAGAAATATTGAATATTCCAATATTGTTTTGCCTATGCAGTATTTATTTTCTAGATATTTACTTTCCCAGATAATGATGCCATGATTTCTAGCTAAGCCAACTCAACATTAAAGTGATTTTTAAGTGCAAATTATATATGGTTACATTAGAGAAGACATAAATTCAAGTGTTTAATTGATACGCTTTAGGTCATTTTATTGGATTGATTCATAATGTGTAGGTCATATTTTATGACATCTCAATTATGGTATCTTTAATAAAGTCATACTGACTATAAATTTTGCAAATATTTTTAGTCATTATATGTGGCATCTAGTTATAGCTAGTCAAAAAAGTGAATCAATTAGAGTAGTATTGTGTGTGTGTGTGTGTGTGTGTGTGTGTGTGTGTGTGTGTGTGTGTGTGTGTGTGTGTGTGTGTGTGTGTGTGTGTGTGTGTGTGTGTGTGTGTGCACGTGCGTGCATGCACGCGCGCACACGCGTGTGTGTGTGTGTGTGTGTGTGTGTGTGTGTGTGTGTGTGTGTGTGTGTGTGTGTTTGTGTGTGTGTGTGTGTGTGTGTGTGTGTGCGCGTGTGCGTGCATGCGCGCATGCACATGCATGTAAAAAATTTCCAAGCTATATCTACAACATAGGTGAAGTGCTTAAGTGGAATGTAATATGATTTAAATCCAAATATAAGGCAAAATATGCTTAGGAATTACCAAATTGTAATTTGTAAAAATAAAGAAAAGAAATTAAGAAAATATTTATGAATTATTATTGTTTTAAGAAATGGTTATCATGAAAAGGGAAGCAATTCATTAGATTCTCTATTGAAGAATTAATATCTTCCAAGATTTTAATAGAGTGAGATTAAATATCAATGTTATTCTCCATATTACACATCCATATAGGTTGTATCATCATCACTAATAAAGAATTATAAATTCATATTTAAATTCAAAAGGGATTTAAAGATTTTCTTTACAATTTGTAGATTAACTATGAAGATTTAATTTTTCTTTGGCAGTTCCTCACAAATGTTCACTTTTTGTCTAGAAATTAGAATGCAAAGTTTGATCTAAAAGTTGAAGAATTTATATTTTGAATAAATTATACTTTTTTAGAAATTTACCGTCAAATTCATCGTATCAAAGCAATAAGCTCTATAAAAGAGAAAGATTTTAAACATTTTGAATTATAAATATGGTGATGAGAGTAAGAGGTAGAGGAAGGAGGCAACTAGGACAAGATGATCGATAGGTAGCAGTAATGGAGGAAATAAGAAATATCACAACTAAATTGCATGATCTAGAAATGGCTCAGAGAAGAGGCATTGACATGGGTGACGTTAGTGATAGAGAAGAGGAGACGCTATAGGAATAATTGGTGAAGAAGAAGAAATAGTAGAATAAATAATGATTTGAACTATTATGGGTGTGAGTGCAAATCCCAAGATAGAGGTTCCCATGTATGAGGGAAACTTGAATGTGGAAGAGCTCATTGATTGAATTAGTGCAATAGATAAATATTTTAAATATGGAGGAGTTGATGATGATAAAAATGTTAATTTTTTTATGACGAGATTGAAGAGTCATGCATACCTATGGTGGGATGGAGTGTAGGAGGAAATAAGAAGAAAAGGAAAGCCAAAAATCAAGTGATAGGATAGGATGGTTGCTAAATTAAAAGGAAAATTCATGCCAAAAGATTATCAAGTTAATCTTTTTATTAAATTGCAAATTTTAAAACAAAAAGAAATGTCTTTAAAATAATATACTAAGGAATTTTATAGACTAACCATAAGATCAAGGCATGTATAAGATGATGTAGAAAAGGTAGCAATGTATATGAATGGCTAGAAATTTTCCATATGATGAAATGAGTCTTCTCATTACTAAGTCAATGGAAGAGGCATACTAGTATGCCTTAAAGGTAGAAGAAAACTTAGCCGAAACAACCTCAACATGTAATGCGTAGAGGTAGAAATTATAAAGGAAAATGATAACAAGGAGGAAGAATTCAATTGTAGACACATCAATGAGAATCTAGTAACTCTCAAGCTATCAATAACTTTTAGAGACAAGAATTTACCCTAAGAGGTAGGTATCATTTTAGAGGCAGGATACCTTTCAATAGAGTAGAGGTTTTACTGGTAGATTTTTTAAGTGTGGATAATTTGGACATAGGCTTTTTGAGTGTTCTAAAAACCCATCTACAAATCAGGGAAATGTTCATCTTACCCAAGCTAAAGATTCAGATAGTATAGGTTCACCTCCTCATGAAGATGCTCCAGAGACATGAGAAACATTATTGATGAAAAGGGTTTTGTTTAAACCCACAAAATAAATCAAGGAACATATTGAGGCAAACATACCCTAATTTTTTATAATTGGAACCCTTAATAAACCCTAAAGGTTAAACATGAAAATATGGCATAATAAGATCATTTGTAGAATTTGAAGATCATCCACTTTTCCAAAATCAAGATTATTTATAATTTGATTTAATTTTGTCAAAAAATGATAATAAATGGTATTATGGCTTTTATTTTAAGGTTCTATGATGTTTCCTCCTAATAAATTCATGTACTTAAACCCTGGCAAAACCCTTAGTTCAAATTTGAATACTAGCAAGATTTAATTGGCATGAATATTTTAAAAATTCATTTTGGACCTAAGTATAAATTTCATGTTTTAAGATTAGTCATGTATTTTAACATGAATAAAACTTAGCTTAGAATTCTTGGTCCCATTTTTTATTTTCCCCTTTAAAGTTACTTGTGTACCTAACTAATATTCATTCTACAAGGTCCTTTTAATATTTCCTAGCTTAGTCTAATGTTTTAATCCTAAGGCCCTGACATATTTATTAATACAATTGAGACCTTAGTCTTAACATCTTAGCCTAATTATTTTATTTCATCATGGTCCTAACTTAAATTCCTTGCATCTTTTAGGATCCAATGACACTCAATTTATCATAGTATTCAATTTGATGGAGTGAGAAAGGCTTGAGCATAGACTTAAAAGACATGTAACTTAGATGATCTAATGACCCATGCTTCCTTGTGGAATTTTGATTAGATAACCCAATGAAATCTTGACATAATCCTACACATATACCTTTGGACCAATCATGTTCAAGATCTCAGATCACAATCAATAGTTCTCACTTCATTATGAAGACTCAATCAAATGGAATGAAGCATAGTTAAAAGGTAAAAGGATTAAAAAAGTACTAAATAATTGACAAATGACACCCTTGCATTCAAGTATTAAAAATAGAGGGGTCCACCTAATGGAAATAAAAAATCATGAATAAGCTCCCAGATCATGATCCTATGGCTTATACTTCATCCTAGATCTTGATCTGATGGAGTGTGTTAGGTCCAAAATCATGGGAAGCCCCATGGAAGTGTCAAGTGGCACTCTCACATTGGGTTGTAATAACTTAATGAGCCTAAAATTGAAATTCATGTGATTGGCATTTGACATCCATGAGGATGTATTTAACATCCATATGACTATCAACTTCAAGCCCGTTAAATTAAAAGTTTCACTAGCTTAAAATTGATGTTTGTGTAACTATCATTCAACATCTACACAGATGTATTTGATGCTTGCAAGACCATTAAATCTAAGATAATTAGTTATCCATCTTAGGATCAAAATTAACTCTAAAAATTTTGTTAGGAAGCTCATGAATTACGATATGGACTAATGAAAACCCTCAAAAGATACCCAAACATAGGAAACCTTCAATCTGTAAATATAGAAATGGTCTTCTAGTCTAAATATATGCAAAAATGAACCTCATCTAAGTCTATACTTTAATGTCCCCATTGAATTTTTGCATAATGAACGTTAAAATATAGACTTATACAAAGCCTTATTTTTAAAAGAGTCTTTATAACATATATTTTAAACCAATGCTTCTAACCAAAGGTTTTAATGTATTTATTAATGTAATAAAACTCTATTTTAGCATTAGACCATTATATCATGTTGATCCTTTTGAGTATGTTTTATAAGGCCTTGGAATAAATATTTTACAATAATGAATACATTGTGTTTATTAAACACAACATAAACATTGGCTTAAAACATTTAGCCATGATCCCCTTTATGTATAATTCAAAAAGCTTAGACATAAATCCCTTAGCCTAAGGTTTTCTTAATGATTTATAAACATGAAATGAACCTTAGCATAAGTAATTTAGCCTAAGTCCCACCTTGATAACATGCTAACTTAAACTTTGGGCATATTTATATATCAATGGTTCATGCTTCATCATTGGAGGATGATCCAATAACATGAGGCTCCTGTGGACTTTTCAATGGAATCTTGAGAGCCCACAGGCTTAATTCATGGTAAAAGCCCATTTGAAGTAGAACTAACAGATGATCCAATGATATGAAATTGCCAATGAATTTTTAAGAGCCCATGAGATTTCCTTGTGGCCAATGCTCATTCAATAATTGACTGATATAAGATATAGAACACGAAAAGGCACACAAGTATGCCAAGTGTCATAACTATGGTGCTTGGAAAAAAGGGGAGAAAATCACAAACAAAGACCCAAATTACAATCAATGGATCATGCCAATCTAGGATTTTAATCTGATGGAGTGAATTAAATAAGGCATTTTAAATACAAGCAGATAGTTCTTGAAGGCATTTCTGAAAAATGCAATGAAAGGTCCAAATCAATGCCACATACGTGCCATGAAAGAAGAAAAGTACAAAACAAGAGATCTTGTGGGCTTGAAAACATGAAAGTATAATCGCAAAGGTTCAAATCAAATCTAAATCATGTATGAGATAGAGTCTAGATATATCCTCCCATTAAATATCTAAAACCCAAACCTTGCATAAAAATGACCTAAGTGAACTCCATTGGTTACAATTTGATCTAAATAAAGATTGATTGTGTTTTTGAATGAAAAAGAACTACCTCGGAGACTAAATTAAAATCTAGTGTGAGCAATTTGTATAAATGGAGACCATGGTATCTCATAGATAATAGTTGAAGGAAGAGACCAAACACGACCTGTTGATAGATAATGAGTGGAAAATCTTCAAGGATACTAAATTATATGTTGCAACCTTGAATTCCATAGGCATTAAGACTTGGTTTGAACTCTTATTCATAGTGGAGGAGCTAAATCCCATCACAAAGGAGGAGTAGATAATCTCCATGATGAGCCAAAGGCATTATGACTTGGTCATTATTTAGATGATTGGCCTTTAATATACCACTGTAAAACCTGAGGTACTATATTGTATAGACATCCTTGCTCTTATTTTTATTGATTATAGGGTATATAATGATTGGATTATCTAGGAGGGAAATTCTAAGGGGATAGATTATATTTCCCCTATGGCTTTTGAAAAATACTATAAGCTCCCAATCCCCCATGTAGGCTTGTCCAAAATCAAAGAATGGACCTCCAAACATGACCTGGACACCATCCTTAGACCCTAGTTGCACAAAGGACCCCATATCTTCAGGGACATTGAGGGTAAGATCCCAATATTCTAGTTCAAGGAAGGCATCAGAGTAATAATGACACTATTAAATTGAGTAATGGGAGCACCCTTAACCACCTATGTAAACAAAATCTAGGTTCCCTATTTTTATTACATGGTGGAAGAAAAGATTACCCCTCCATTTGGAGGTTTGATTAGTGTCTTTTTATCTAGAAATTTAATTTCCATCAAAAAGAAAACTACCAAACAATTTTATATGATGTCATATTTTATAGATGCCCTTCTTGCCTCTATCAACTTCCCTAGCATAAGGAATTGGTCTCCTCAATGTTAAACTACCATTTCTCATCATTAATCCAAATTGCACATCTTTAAATACAATAACCGTATGTAGTTTATTTGTCATTATGTATACCTAGCCATAATGGAAGACATCATAGGTATTCCCATACCTAAGGTCCATCCATTGATCAATTAATATGTAGAAGTGATGTGGGACATCTCGTTCTATCTAGACTACGTAGTCATCATGGTGGAGGTGATCATGTCTCAGCCTTATAAATTGCTTATGTATGTATCAAGTAAGCTTACTAATCAAGAAATTTCCTCCTAGCTCATCCATGCCATTGATTTAATTTACAAAGAAAAAAGGAAGGGTTTTCTCCACCCCTTCCCTCTAATTATTGGGAGGACTATACTTCAAGATTGGAAATAGGTTGATACCATGTCCAAGCATAGGGACTCATTTGGGTTTCAACTTGATGAACAAAAAATGTGGGAACTAAAAGGCATAATAAGTAATAATTTAAAGAAGAAAAATTTACCCAAGCTTGAGTATGTTCATCAGCTTGGTTTTCATGACACCATTTACATTAACACCAATTATTATGTAGAGGTGTTAGCCAGGATCAAAGGCCACAACATCAAACCTGAGCACAGATAAATAAAAGATGACAAGCCATATAGAGAGGCATGGTATATGTATCCTCTCTAGTACCACTTACTACATGGATCATCTTAAACAATCCAAGAATAACCCCAAGAGAGCAACCATAGCTTGAAAGGAAGATTATGTGAGAACAAGATGACTAAGGCTGTGGTATAGATAAATTGGAAGAGAGACCTATAAAGGGGCCCTCATCTTTAACACTACCAAAAAATCCACCTTCCCTAGTTGAACACATATATATGATTTCCTTAGATATGGATGAGACACTTAAGATTGCCTTGAAGGAAATTGTAGAGGAATATGATATAGATAAGGAAGGGGAATAGTTTGAAGAGGCCCAAGTCTATGAAGGAGACCTTGGGGAGGATAGAGGGAAAGAGCTTGATCTTGACATGGTCCCAATAACACCTAAGGAAAATAAGAAATGAGAAATGGTACTGGTACTTATTAGGCCCAAAGGACCAAATTTAAATCTCACACATCTAAATAGTGAGGCCAACCTAT
The DNA here is from genome assembly GCA_037957365.1 of Torreya grandis. NCBI lineage: Eukaryota > Viridiplantae > Streptophyta > Pinopsida > Cupressales > Taxaceae > Torreya > Torreya grandis. Next base: position 242,897 of record JARHVA010004204.1, read on the forward strand.
TCAGTGATGAATTTCCCACTCATGGACTAGTCATCCTTGACTAGTTCATTTATGGAAAATTTCAAAAGATCCCTTCTCTTCCCATTCATGGGCCATAACAAAGGTTACCAATATTGAAGTACAAAATGACATGAAGCCATGGATTAAGGCTATGGTAAAATAATAGGAAGAAATAAGAATTATTGTCACTCTAAGACTAGAGAGAAATAAAATGGATGCTCCAAGAGTGTCAAGTAGTGTAGGCGTAAAGGTCCTAAAACCTTTAAAATTCATAGGCTCATCTACCACTATCCAATTTAATCTAGAGACAACTAGATTAGAAAGGGTCACCACTAGGAAGGTTATGGTGGGAGTTAAGGAATTCACCTTCCAAAAGGTGGATCCCTTTTTTTGTTTAACCTTGATGGGAGGTCAACAACTTGGTGAGGCCACTATACATGAAGAGGATGTTGAGACACTAATTGAGGCTCAATCAGCTCAAGGAAAGTTTGGGGTCCAAGGGATGAAATAGAGGATTCAAATCTTGGAAAGTGAAAAGGAAAATCTATAAACTTATACCATCTTATTAGTCCCTAACACCATTATGGACATGTTCAAGGCCTCATTATTTGCTATGTTTAATTCTTTGAATTAAATAAATCTAAGGTAAGATGCCCTAAGCCAATAGGGTGAAGTATCCAAGGAGTTAATAATAGAGTGGCAAAAGGTGGAGACCCAAATTAAGGATCTCATTGACATTGTGATTAGGAATAATATTCCTAAGTTTAGGACTATCAGCTTAGCACATTTGAACAACATACTAGGAATACTAGTAGACAAGGTCCAAGGTCTAAGTACTTGGTCAAAAAATTTAAATAGGCTTTTGGAAAATGACAAAGGATTTATCATTAGAACTGATTAGCTCTTGGGAACAATGTTGTTAAATCCTACCAAGACCACTACAATTAGAGTTATTAACGATGTTGAATTCAAACATAGGGTCACTTTGGTCTTGCAGTTAGTTAGAAGCAAGAGTTAGGGCCAATTTGAAATGGACAACAAAATAATTTTGGACATAATTTTCATAGTAGAGGATAAAATTGTAGAGGTAACAAGCATAAAGGAATCCATGGCCAGGGATGATTGAGACATGGATGATATGGTTGATCAATAAGAGGTTTGTCTAATGAAGTCAGCTGTGGACATGGAGCTCATTGAGGACCAACATCGAAAGGCAATGAAGATTCCTCAAAATCAAAAAGGAGACCCTTAAGTAATGGGCCAACCTAATAGCTAATATTCTTTTTTGGTAAAAATAATTGTAATATCTGTAATAGGAATATTATTATATAGGCCAGTTTAATTGTGAAGAACAAGTGTATTTTAGAACTTCTAAGGATAATTATCCTTATCTTTATACACCAATATATTTTAGTCGACCAATACATTGCCTTAGCTTTCTATAAATGGCATATATCACCATATTGTAAAGGGATATAATTTTTGAACAAATTTTATACACTCTAAGTAATTAATATAATCAAGAAGTTTTATAAAGATTGTCCATTTTGATATATCAATTGCTAATATAGCTTTTCTCTCAATTGCTAGTTTTATGTCTTGAATTTGAATAGTCTCTTTGATTTCTAGGTTGCATTTTCTAATCATAGGGTTTCTAATTTATGCATATGCCAGATTATTTAGAGGGGTTTCTAGTTTATGCATATGCTATATTCATATGTACAAATGTTATTTGACTATAGTAGTAAATCTTTAAAAATATACCTAGTTCTTACTTATGATTTTCTACATTATCCTTTGAAGTTTTCCTAGTATATAGTGAAATCTGAGCTTAGGCTATTTTAAATTATATAATGGTTTGAATGCATAATCCATTACAATTAATGCTTTGTCATGATATTTAAGACTAAAATTGGTAATCACTCACTCTCTTATTTACCTTACCCCTTTCTTTGCTCCTTTTTACACCATATCACTTTAGTTTAAGCTTCATTATAAATATCCACTTAGATTATTTTGTAGCCTAAGTTTGGTTCATAATTCACTAAACCTTAACATAGATTTTTTATAATCCACAAATAATGGATCATGATGGCTCCCAACTATCACTTATTATAAATTTATGGAATACTAATACATATCTCTACTACTATTTCACCATAGGTGACATCAAGTTTCCATAACTTGCTACTCACACTTTGGATTCCTTGAAATATAAATGAGAAGTGTTCTTTGCACACTAATAAACCCTATGGTACATTTAGAGGTATTAGTAAGGCACTTTCTTTTGTCACTAGAAAGAGGCCTGGAGATCTTTATCTAATTCAAATATTTGTTGATATTAGTATTTTTGATCTAATATTAGTGTATCTTTATGTTTTTGAGTAAATTCTTTGCTTATAAGTATAAATATAATTGATCTTTTTTATTTGAAACATATATGTGTGCTTCTTTTGGCAAAGATTGAAGTTATTTGAGATTTGATGCTTGTTTTTGATAAATTTGGTTAAGCTTTAAGTATCCATAGTATCCAAGTCTAGAACAACTCATTTTGATCAAAGGATGGCATATCTTTCATAGATTTGAGTTATTTTAGGCCTAGACTTATAAAGATAGATCATATTCACATGATTGAATGCATCTTTGAGCTAATTCAATCAAAGATCAATGTCATTTTGTATTTTTCATACAACCTTTGCAAAGTAAGCCCAATGTGTAGTTATAAATCTTGTTATTTATAAAAGTTAGATTGATACATCATATTTTAGGTAAGATATTCAAGTTTCAAGCTCTAATTTCCCAAGATTTAAACTAGATCACACTCAGAGACAAGGGAACCTTTACTTGAACTTGAGGTCCATAAAATCCCCAAGAATGACAAAGGTAAACATTAAATATTTAAATATTTTCCAACTTTAACCATTCAAGGTACATTTACCTTCAACCTTCATCTAGGTATAGCTTATTTGGGAGAGTCTTTAATCAATATGCTAGGTGTGGTACATAATATTCCACATAACCTTGAGAAGTATTTGCATACAATCAGTCCAACTAGTATTACAACTACTAAATAGCACATTAAGTATTTTAAAGTTTCTTTAAGGTTTATAAATGTTATGCATGAGGATGTAGCTTGTAGGTTATTTCCCTTTACCTTTAAGTATGCTACATATGAATGGTTCTTAAACTTTCTTGAGAATTACATCACTAGTTGGGATGGTTTCACTGATGTTTTTATAGATCAATTTGGTAAGATTGTCAGTCCTTATGTTTTCTACTATTAGTTAACCACCATTAAAAGAGATGCAAGTGAGCTTATTAGGTCTTTTAATGCTAGATAATATAAAATGTATAGTAGGACCATAAAACCCTATAATCTTGATGATGTCTTAACTTTAAAAAACTATAAGGATACAATAGATCCTATGACCTCTATATTATTTAAGAGATCCATGCCAACTATAAATTCATTAGTTAGGGAATATTCTAAGGTAGTTACCATCAATGATCAAATGCATCCCTAGGGATACATGGCATACTCTATGCCAAACATCAACCCACATATGCCTGTGATAAATATTTTCCCCCAAAATAATCAAAATATCCCAGCATTAAACCAAATTCCAAACTTAAATTAGTTTCCATTGAGTCATGTTACTCCCAATTAGAACTTAGGATTCTTAAATCATCCTACTAATAGCTTCAACACAAATGATCAAATATCTTTAGTGTCAACTTCTAGTGCTAACAATAGTTAGGTATATAATTCTAAAACTCATAAAAATGAGAATGAATCTATCTTAAAAGTGGTCCAAAAGTTGAGCACTGATTTTCTTTAGTTATAAAAACAAGTTAGAAATAATGCTAAAAGTTTAAGTATGAACATCTCATTTAATAGGTAAAATAGGCCAAACAATAGATTTCAGAATGATAGTTTTCATAATAGTAGGAATAATGATCCATCTTTTGAAAATAAGACCATAGACATTAACCTCACTAATATTACATTACCTTATTATTGTAGAGTGCATTGCATATCAAATCATGGTAAAATTGGTTGTATTGAATTTTTCAAAGATCTTAAAGATTTCTAGGAAGAGTTGGATACATTTGAAGTGGTCCCTAATAAGTATAACTATGTAGGTGCTTTTATATCTAATTCATCTAATCAAACCTTCATGGTGGAGAATTTTGATTTCCCCTTTCAAGAGGAGAATGAACCTGATGAGATCCCTGAGGAGATTCAAGCCTTTCAATAGTTATTAAAGAAGACCTATCCCTTGAGGAATAAAGAGAAGAAGTAGCCTTTGACTACCTTAATGCCTTCAAATAATTTTTGAACTACTCTAGACACCTCTTCAAGTTATAATCAAGATCCACCTAAAGGGAGTACTTTTATACCTAATATTGATTTTCCTAGTTTTTATAATAAAACTAGATATAATATAGTGAAATATATGAAGAAGATAAAGGCTAATATCAACTTTCATGAACTAACACAAATCACAGAGCAAAATGGCCTATTAGAGTTATTTCCAAATAATCTTAATAAGCCCCCTAAGGATAATCATGCCAATGTGACTATACACAAATCTAAAGTTGAATCTCTTCCTTTCTTGTTCACTGTTAGGATGTTTAGTAAGAACTTACATAATTAATTACTATATTATGGTGCTTCTACCAACATCATGCCAATAAGTATATGCAAACAACTTGGCCTGACTCTCATTAAGTCTGATAGAGTTGTAACTCAATTAGATAAATCTATAGTTAAGGTAATTCGAGAACTTTTAAATGTTCACATGAAGTTATCTTCTAATAATAGGGTGAAATAATTCATTGATATTCAAATTATTGATATACTTGATGTTTATGGAATTTTATTAAGCAGGGAGTGGACCAAGGCTTTGAATGGTTACATGTCCATAAATTTCTCACATTTGAGGCTACATTAGAAGGGAGTCCCCATTAAAATTAGGGTTGAGATAAATCCAAGGATGAAACACATGATAACATAATATAATGATATAAATGAGAGGGTCAACATAATTGACTCAGACTTAGGGGTTTTCACCCTAGAGACTGATAAGGTATGTGATCTTAAAAGTGCTCATGTTGTTCCTGGATTATGGAAATTGCATTTTGATGATGCTAGGTGTAATGTTGGATTAGGTGTTGGTGTTGTCTTAGCTGATCCTACTAATACAAAGTATCATGCTTCTTATAGGCTCCAATTACCTTGCACTAACAATCTTACTAAATATGAAGCCCTTATCTTAGGCTTGCAATTTTTTATAAATAATAAGGTTAAAGAACTATTAGTTTATGGGGACTCATAACTAGTGGTTAACCAAGGAAGAAATAAATACCAATGCAAACTCTCATATCTTAAAAGCTACAAGTTTAGAGTTTGGGATTTGATTGAGTCCTTTGATACTTTTGGCATCACCTCCATCCCAAGAAAGGAAAATAAAGATACTAATGAGTTGGCATTTACTACATCCAACCTCATGCCTAACCAAGATTCCCCCAATTTTAGTATTGATTTGATCCCTTGTCCTTCAGTGCTTAATAATGTTAACCATTTTTTATTTTCAATGATGATCAGTAGATATTGGATTTCATGACTAATTTTAGGGCATTTGATGCACATATTATTGATGAGACTAATGAGAACACATCCAAGCAAGATAATTTTGATCGTAAATTTATTGAATTGAATGAAAACAAGATATCTAAAGGGATGATTGATTTAGAGAGACTATTTGATTAGGACAAACTGGCCAAAGTTTTTAAGATTTCCAAGGTAAGTGGGAAAGATTATAATGTTTTTGATCTCAATCACCTAGATTACCCCCAGTTACTAATGTTAGGAAAGTTGACACAAACATTAAAAACTAGAAGGCCAAATAACTCTTCACCTAATATATGGATGTCATAGCATGGTCCTGTGATGACTTAAATAACTTTGATCCAAGAGTCATTACCCATACTATACCCATTAAAGAAAGATGTAAGCCATTTAGGTAGAAACAAAGACCAACACATCCTATCATATAACCAATGATCTTCAAGGAGGTTAAGAGATTACTAGATGTTAGGATAGTCTTCCCCATTAGGCATTCTACATGGGTAGCTAACTTGGTGCTAGTCAGGAAAAAGAATGGTGAGATTGGACTTTTTATTGACTTTAAAAACTTAAAAAAAAACATAAAAAAAAGGATAACTATCCCCTTACATCTCTAAACCAAGTGATTCAAGTTTTTTCAAGTTTAAAAATGATTTATTTTTCTGATGTATTTTTAGGTGACAACTAAGTACTGGTTGATAGAGAGGCCAAGATGAAAATAGCCTTCACTACCAAGTGGGGAACCTTTGCTTACAATAGGATGCCATTTGGGCAAATCAATGAAAGAGATAATTTGTAAAGGGATATGAACCATGCCTTCTAAGGCCTGATATGTAAGTGTATTATGTTATATATGTATGATATAATAAGTTTTTCTAAAAATAGGGAAGATCACCTCATGCACTTACAAGTCTTTGAGATATATAGAAGGTTTTAATCTCTTTAAACCCTAAGAAGAGTATATTTTATGTTACTGAATGAAAATTACTAGGTCATGTTATAACCAAATATAAGATATTTATAGATCCTGAAAGAGTGGAGGCCATATCTAGAATAGAACCTCCAAATAGTAAAAGAGAGCTAAAGTCATTTTTTGGTAAGATAAATTTTGTAATAAAATTTATTTTCTGCTTTATAGAGATTATCAAGACATTGAATGACATGCTAAAGAAGGATGCCAAGGCCACATGGAATGAATAATCTAGAAAGGCATTCAATGATATTAAAGAGGTCATTAGCTAGGCTTCAATCCTCATAAGTCATAACTTAAGGGACATCCACCTCTAGTCCTTTACATTTGACCACACTATGGTTACATTGTGAACTTAGAAGATTGATGGGTGTGATCACTGAATATATTTTATGAGTACTAGTTTTAAAAAATTTAAGCTAAATAATTCATTGATTGCTAAGCAAGCATATGCATTAGTTAAGGTAGTTAAGAAATTTAGGCATTATATCTTTATAAATAAGGTGCATGTTATCTTATTTGACCCTACCACCAAACTTGTGTTAAGTCAGAATGAACTGGGAGAACATAGAGGTAAGTGGATGTTAGTTTTGTAGGAGTATGATTTGGAGATGAAAATATCAAAATTAGTAAGGTGCCAAGGTTTTATGTAGATGATTGCTAATGGTAACCCTAGTCTAAGTATTATGCAAGTGGATCAACATAACTTTCAAGATAGTGAGTGGTATGATTTAATCATAAATTTTATAATTAATGGTACTTACCTTATAGGATTATCCAAGGAGCAAAAAAGGGCCCTAAGATTAAATTTATCTCATTACATGATTGAGGATGGGGTATTTTATAGAAGAAATATTTAAGGAATGTACTTGAGATGTGTCTCACAAGAAGAGGCCATCCAAATCATGAGCACCTTCCAATAAAACTTGGGAAATGGGAATCCATCTGGAAGAACCATAACCCATAAAATTCTTAGAGCTGGTTATTATTGTCCAACTATTTTTAATGATGCTCATAAGCATGTGAGGGAATGTCACTCATGTCAATTCTTTAGCACTAAACAACCAAAGGCAACAATGCCTTTGTAACTAGTCATGGCTGATAACCTTTTTGATCAATGGGGGTTAGACTCTATTAGGCTAATCAACCCTAATTCATTAAAAGGTCATAAATATGTCATGATTGCCACAAACTATTATACAAGGTGGACTGAAGTTGTAGCTACCAAATAATGTAGGACTAAAGAAGTGATCAGCTTCTTGAAAGAAAACATTTGTGCTAGGTTTGGAACTTTAGTCTTTCTATTATGTGATAATGGATCTGCATTTATATCTATAGAGATGACTGAATGGGATTCTAATAATCACATTATTCTTAAGTTTGCATCTAACCATTATCCCCAACAAAATGAAGTCTCTAAATCTACAAATAAAAACCTAATGAAGTAATAAAAAATTCTACTATAGACAAGCCCAAGACTTGGCATAATATCTTTAAATTTGCACTTTTGGCTAATAAGATAAGAATCAAGCAAGCCTTAAGAGCCTCACCACTTCTATTGGTGTATGGAAAAGAACCCATCTTTCCTATCACTCTTAAGTTGCCCATGTATATATTCATGCAATAATATATGGAAGAGGGTAAGGGGTTAGTCAATTATATATTGTTAGACATCATTCAGATGGAGGATGAAAGGGATAAAGTTTTTTTAATTTTAGTAGACATCATACCATAGTTGAAAAGATGGTTTGATAAAAGGTCAAAAATTAAGGTGTTCAGACAAGTGGACCTGGTTCTCTTATGGGACAAAGCATCTAAACCAAAGGGTAAACATGACAAATTCATACCTTTTTATATTATTACTTATCAAATAGTTTAGACACTTAGGAATAACAACTTCAAGTTGAGAGACATTCAAGGAGCAAAGTCCACATTGCCCACCAATGGGCAGTATCTCAAGCACTAATTTGTTATTGTTCCACTAAAGGTCTTCATGGAATAAAATCTATAAGATGGTATAATTAGTGTAGGTGGGCTAGTTAGTTTATTTTAAGCTCTTTCTTTCTTTTCTCTTATTTGTATATATACATGTATATATTTATTTTTTTCCTTTGCTTTTTTGCTTTCCTACTTTATGTTGCATGTTTCTTTATTGTTTCCTTGTTCCTTCATTCTAATAATTCCTCTTGGAGAATATTGAGCTCAAAGTTATGATTTTTTCTAAAAAATACTCCTAAAATTTAGAAATGTAGGTGGGAACCCTATTAGGGTGTGGAGCTAAAAGCTCACCTTAGGCAAACAGGAGGTTTTTTGCACATGACAGTCACCAGCATCAGCAAGCCACAAATGACGTCAGTCAGGGGACAATGGAATGGAAACTGACATCGACAAAAGATCGGTTGGCATCGGTCACCTCTAGGAAGATAGGGACTGATGTCGGTTGCCTGTGGCAGTTAGAACTGTTGTTGACAGACAGTCAGTTAAGTGAGCACATTGTTTGCATGATGAAGACTAGTTCGAGTCTTTGAGCCATTTGTCTAAATATAGTGTATGCATGAGATCTATATAATAGACTCATGGGCTGTATTGTTAAGTGTTGAACTTGTAGAACCCATGTGTAGAGCTTGGAGAGTTCTTCCCATGGTGGAATCAAGTAGGATTCCCCATGTATGTAAGATTAGGTTTGATATGCAGGGAGTTGCAGGGTCATGGTGGAGATCTACATGTGATAAGTAAGATCAGGTTGGTCTGCAGGGATCTGTGTATGCGAGGGTCAGGACAGGATTAGCAGGGGAGCAAGATCAAGGTGATAGCTATACATTAGGAGCAGGATCATGGTGAGATCTACTTAGAGTACCGGTTCATACTCGATTGTACTGGATGTACAATGAGGTGAACAACAGCTTGTGTAAGTTGTTAGTTGTGACCTATCAGAGAAGATTACTCAGATGGGAAGATTACTTGGAGCCCTTGAGGAGGAAGCCTCACAGAGGTGGAAGAAGAGTGTGATCTCTTTATTGTAATTTCTTTTGTAATGAGTTTTATACAATTATGTGTTGCCTCTCATATTCTGTGTGTGTTTCTCATTGATAGTTATTTTTTCTTCTGGTTATTTCCACATGTAAGTTGCTTATACATAAGTAATCATGTGTGCTCTTAATTCTGACAAGTTGTGTTAGAGCAAAGCGTGGTGGGCCCATAACCCACAGGTCCCAAGATCAAAACCTGGCTCTGATGCCATTTGATAGGACTTAAATTCCCCAAAGCTCTGACACAACTTGTCAAAATTAAGAGCACACATGATTAGCTATGTATAAGCAACTTACATGCAGAAATAACCAGAAGTACAAATAACTATCAATGAGAAACACACATAGAATATGAGAGACAACACACAATTGTATTCAACTCATTACAAAGGAAATTACAATAAAGAGATCACACTCTTCTTCCACCTCTGTGAGGCTTCCTCCTCAAGGGCTCCAAGTAATCTTCCCACCTGAGTAATCTTCTCTCATAGGTCACAACTAACAACTTACACAAGTTGTTGTTCACCTCATTGTACATCCAGTACAATCAAGTACGAACTGGTACTCCAAGTAGATCTCACCATGATCCTACTCCTAATGTATTCCTATCACCTTGATCTTGCTCCCCCACCAATCCTATTCTGACCCTCGCATACACACATCCCTACAGACCAACCTGATCTTACTTATCACATGTAGATCTCCACCATTACCCTACAACTCCCTGCATATCAAACCTGATCTTACATACATGGGGAATCCTACTTGATTCCACCATGGGAAGAACTCTCCAAGATCTACACTTGGGTTTTACAAGTTCAACACTTAACAATATAGCCCATGAGTCTATTATATAGATCTCATGCATACACTTAATTTACACAAATGACTCAAAGACTCAAACTGGTCTTCAACATGTAAACAACGTATTCATTTAACTGACTATCCATCAACAGTAGTTCTAACCACCATAGGTGACTAACATCAGTCCCTGTCTTCCTAGAGGTGACCGACGCTGGCCGATCTTTTGCCGATGTCAGTTTCCATTGCACTGTCCCCTGACCGATGTCAGTTGTGGCCTGTCGATGTTGGTGATTGTCATGCATAAAAAACCTCCTATTTGCCTAAGGTGAAGCTTTTAGCTCTACACCCTAACAATCTCCCACTTGGAGATAAACAACTACAACTATACCTAAACTAGTACTCTGTCTAATTTGCATCTTGGCTTGTATTCCTCTTCAAGATCCCACTTGAAGAAAGCCCACCACACTCCTTGTGGTGTTAATCCTGTGCCTAACTTTCTTCATTCTTAACTTACCTTGTTCTACCATTGCTATACTCCCACTCAATTAAAAACCCTGTGAATGACCTATAATCAACGAACCACTAACCAAATCTGGGCATCTGTTAGTCAAACTTACTCTGAGAACATCCAACCTCACTCTGATACCATTTGATAGTATCAGCTCTTGAACTTACAACCAGGCTCTGATACCAACTTGTGAGGATCTTGCTCCACCAATAGAGTACATATGATTACTTCTTGTATTAGCAACTAAACATGAAATTTAACTAGAATCAATAAGTAACTAAAAATATGAAATAACACCGGAATATGAGAGATAATACACAATTATATTAATAATCACTTAGAAGAATATATAATAAAGAAGATGCCACTTCTTCCACCTCAAAGGCTCACCACACCTCAAGACCTTCTTCCCTCTCTCTCTTGGTCCCAACAATCAACTCCAATATAGAATTGATGTTCACCTCTCCAACTAGTCAGTAACACGCTGCCAGTACACCAAGTACACAACCGTACTCCAAGTAGATCACCTACTCTCTATTGCTACCTATAAATCACTAGACCTTACTCACCATTGTAGATCTCCAAAAGAAGCCATGCACAACTGTGGACCAAGATCATACAAATACAAAGAACCCTTTTGATTCTCCAAACTAGCACTCACCTTGGTATTATGGCACTAGGAGGAACACACCATTGCTCTCGTCTCTCAGAAGGAGCTTATTTGCTCTCTTACTCTCTAGCTACTATATTACAATATAGCCTATGAGTCCATATATAGATCTCATGCTGACAATAATTAGACTATCCTAATTACAATAATTAGACACACAACTCAAGACTATAATTAGCCTTTACATGCAAACTCTTAGTTTAACAAACTAACTATCTATGCAATGAATCATTTAGGAACTACCATAGGTGACCAACGTCGGTCCCTGTCTACCTGGAGGTGACCGACGTCAGCTAACCTCCTGTCGATGCTAGTTGTCTTTAGCTCACACTTTTCGATGTCAGTTTCCTTCTACACTGCAATCCACTGACGTTGGTCTCCCTAAAACTCAGCAACCTCCTCTATGGTTGCACCAGTTGAAGCTTTTATCTCATCAACCTAAAAAACCCTATGTATATAATGACCATGGTCTAGGAATGTAAATCATAATGTTGTAACATGGAAAATTTGGTAAGGACATATGGAAGAATCTAATCATTCCATAAGAACTTAAGCATTGTCTTGACCTCAAACTAATTTTAATAAGACTTACACATGTAGAGTGAGAACTCAAACTATCATGGTATACCCATACTAGAACTTAATCAACATCCTTGCCTAGGATAATGGTTATAACCATAGGTGATTTTTCAAAGATCAAACATTTGACCAAATCCTAAAACTTGGCTACCTTGGTTCCCAACCTCGCTAAAATCAATAAGGTCTAAATGAAATACAAAAAAAAGAAGGATATAGTACAAAATTAAAATCTTTCAAGCATAGGTGATTCTAGTAATCTCCATCAAGGCTATGTATGCCTAGCTGGTAGTGGAGAAAGGCCTTGAGTCTAGACAAAAACATCTCTATTGGGGTTATAGATGTTTGGCTAGTATTAGAGCAATGCCCAAGCCTTACTTAAGATAAAATCATGGTTCTTAATGAACATCTTAACATGTTATAATTTAGTGTTAATGATTAAGGACATGAAACCTAGAAGTTGTTTCTTGAACCCCATGGCAAACAGTAAGTAGAATCAAAGCACACACATAACATGGCTATGTCTTGATGTTTGACCCTAAGTCTAAAAGTGCAAGGTTTGTTTCAACCAAAATCTGATTTGGATGATAGTATTGATAAAATGGAGTGAATGGCCTAATTATTTGTCTAAATTAGAGTCTCTAGGTTCTAACATATTGCTATGTTTCCCCCATGAGTAACCATTTATTGAGGCCAACATACCCCCATTTTTTAAAATTGGCACCCTTAATAAATACTGAAGATTAAACATGAAAATATGGCATGATAAGATCATTTTTATAATTTGAAGATCATCCACTTTTCCAAAAATAAGATTACTTGTTATATTTTGCTTTAATTTTATCTAACAGTGCTAATAAATGGACTTTATGGCTTTTAGTTTTAGGTTCCATTATGTTTCCTCCTAATAAATTCATGACCTTAAACCCTAGAAAAACCTTAGTTCAAATTTTAATACTAGTGGGAACCTTTTAAAAATCCATTTTGGACCTAAGTATAAAGTTCATGTTTTAAGCTTAGTCATGTTTTTTAACATGACTAAAACATAGCCTAGAATGCTTGGTCACCTTTGTTATTTTCCCCTTTAAAGTTCCTTGTCTGTCAAACTAATATTCATTTTATAGGGTCCTTTTAATATTTATTATCTTAACTTAATGTTTTAATCCTAAGGCCTTGATTTATTTATTAATACAATCAGGACCTTAGTCTTAACACCTTAGACTAAGTCTTTTATATCACCATGGTCTTAACTAAACTTCCTTACATCTTGTAGGATCCAAAGATCCTTGCTTTATCTTGGTATTCAATATAAAGGATTGAGAAAGGATTGAGCATAGACTTAAAAGACACGTAACTTAAATGATCTAATGGTCTATGATTTCTCACAGCCTTTTGACCAGATGGCATCAGTATATCCTGACATGATATCACACATAACCCCTTAGATGAATCACATTCAAGATATCAAATCATACTCAATGGTTCCCACTTCATTTCAAAGACCTGATCAAATGGATTGAAGCATAGTTATAAGGTTAAAGGATTATAGAAGTCTTGAATGATCAACACGTGCCACCCTTACATTCAAAGATTAAAAGCAAAGGGCCCCACTTGATGAAAACAACCAATCATGAGCAAGCTTATAGATCATGGTCATATGGATCTTACTTTGTCATGGATATTGATATGACAAAGTGCATTATGCCTAAAATCCTAAGAATCCCTGTGAAAGTTCCAAGTGGAACTCTCATATTGGGCTATTAAAATTTCATGAGCCTAAAATTGGTATTCACATAATCATCATTTAATGTCAATGAGGATCTATTTGGCATCTACATGATAATCAAACTTAATCCAGTTAAATTAAAATTTTCACTATCTTAAAATTAACATTTGCACAACCATCATATAAAATTTGTAAGGTTGTTTTTGACATCCATGAAACCACCAAATTTAAGTTAATGAATTATCTGACTCATGATCAAAATGTACTCTAAAAATGTTGCTAGGAAGCTCATGAATTACCATATGGACTAATGGAAACCCTTAGAAGATACTCAAATATAGGAAACCTTCAATCTGTAAATATGGAGATGGTCTTATGGTTTAAATATATGCAAAAATGAATCTAGTCTAAGTCTATACTTTAAGGTCCCCATTGCATTTTTACACAATGAACCCTAAACTATAGACTTATACCAACTCTTATTTTTAAAAGATTCTTTATAATGTAGAATTTATAAAAAATAATTATAACCAAAGGTTTTAATGTATTTATTAATGTAATAAAACTCTATTTTAACATTATACCATTATATCATGTTGATCCCTTTGAGCATATTTTATAAAGCCTTGGAATAAATATTTTAGACCAATGTATACATTATGTTTATTAAACACAATGTAAACATTAGCTTAAAACATTTAACCATGGTCCCCTTTATGTATAATTCAAAAAACTTAGACATATATACCTTAGCCTAAGGATTGTTCATGCTTAATAAACATGCAATAAACCTTAGCCTAAGTAACTTAATCCTAAGTTCCACCTTAATAACATCCTAACTTAAAGTTCAAAAAAGCTCTGTAGATCAACATTTCATGCTTCATCATTGCAGGATGACCTAATGACATGAGGCTCCCATAGAATTTTCAAAAAAATCTTGAGAGCCCATGAGATTGATGCATGGTGAAATCCCATTCAAAGTGGAAATAAAAGATGATTCGATGATTTATGATTCATCTCAATTCATGATCTAATGGTATGAAGGTTCCCATGACTTTTCAAAGGTATGTGAGCTCACCATGTGGCTAATACTCCTTCAAAAAATGATTAATGTAGGATACAAAACATGGGAAGGTACA
Source organism: Torreya grandis (assembly GCA_037957365.1). NCBI lineage: Eukaryota > Viridiplantae > Streptophyta > Pinopsida > Cupressales > Taxaceae > Torreya > Torreya grandis. The sequence continues at coordinate 257,948 of JARHVA010004204.1, forward strand.
CAAAGACACTAAGTATCACAACCATTATGCTTAGAACAAAAAAGAGCTAGTCATAGATAAATACCCAAATTAAAATCAATAACTCATGCCAATCTAGGATTTTAATCTAATAATGCAAAGAAAATAAGGCATTTTAAATAACAACTCTTAGTGCTTCAAGGCATTTATGAAAAATGCCATGAAAGGTCTAAATCAATGCCACATAGTCACCACACAAGTAGAAAAGGACAAAATAAGAGATATTGTGGGCTCATAAACCTAAAGTTATAAATGTAGAGATCCAAATCAAATTCAAAGCATGTATGAGCTAGAGTTTGGATATATCCTACCATTAAAGATCTAAAACCCTAAACACTACAGAAAAGTGACCGAAATGAACTCAATTGGTTATAATTTGATCCAAAGAAAGATTTATTATGTTTTTGAATATGAAAGTGCTACTTTAAAGACTAATTTGTAATACAGTGTGAGTAATTGGTAGAACTAGAGTCCATAATAGCTCATAGATAGTAGTTGAAGGAAGAGACGAAACTCTACCTATTAATAGATAATGAGGGGAAAATATTCAAGGACACTAAATTAAATGGTGTGGCCCTAAATTCCTTAGGCATTAAGAATTAGTCTAAACTCTTCTTCATAGTGGAGGAGCTAAAGCCCATCACAAAGGAGGAGTAGAGAATTGCCATGATGAGTCAGAGGCATTATGACTGGTCATGTTTTAGATGATCAACCTTCAATATGCTGCTACAAAACCTGAGGTACTACAATGTATAGATGTCTTCACTCCTATTTTTATTGAATGTAGGGTAAATAATGATTGGATCATCTAGGAGGATATTTCTAAGGGGTTAGCTTATATTTCCCCTATGGCTTTTGAAAAATATTACAAGCTCCAAATACCCCATTTAGACTTGTCCAAAATAAAAGAATGGACATCCAAACATGACTTGGACATCATCTTTAGACCATGGTTACACCAAGGACCCCATATTTTTAGGGACGTTGAGGGTAAGATCCTAATAGTCCAATTTAGAGAAGGCATCAAAGTAATAATGATCTTGTTAAACTAAGTAATGGGAGCTACCTCAACCACCTCTAAAAAAAAAATTGGGTTCCTTATGTGTATATAGAGTGGAAGAAAAGCTTACCCTTCCATTTGGAGATTTGATTAGTGTCTTCTTAACTAGGTAGTTCACTACCATCAAAAGGAAAATTGCAAAATAATTCTATATGATATCATATTTTATAGATGCCCTTCTTACCTTTATCAACTTCCTTAGCATAAAGAATTGGTCTCCTAAAGGTCAAATTACCATTTCCCATAATTACTCCAAATTACACATCTTTAAGTATAGGAACTATATGTAGTTTATTTATGCCTATGTCTACCCAACCATAGTGGAGTCCATAATAGGTGTTCCCATGCCTATGGTCTATCTACTGATAAAAAATTATTTATAAATGATGGGGCACATCTGGTTCATTCCAAACTATAAAATCATTAAAATTGAGTGGATTATGTACCAACCTTATATATTGCTTGTGTATGTAACAAATAAGATTTCGAAGAAAAAAAGTGCTTCCTAGCCCATCCATGGCATTGATGGAATTTGTAAAGAAAATAGGAAGGGTCTTTTCAACCCCTTCCCTCTAATTATTGGGAGGACTATACTTCAATATTGGAAACAAGTTGATACCATGTCCAAGCATAGGGACTCATTTGGGTTTCAACTTGATGAACTCAAAATATGGGACCTAAAAGGCATAATAAGTAATCATATGAAGGAGAAGAAGCTACCCAAGCCTAGGTATGTGTATCATCTCAGTGTTTATGATACCATTTACATTAAGGCCAAGAATTATGAAAAGGTGTTGGCCAGGATAAAAGGGCATAACATCAAACATGAGCATAGTTTGACAAAGGATGGTAAGCCATCTAGAGAGGCATGGTAGATGCATCTCCTCTAGTACCACTTTCTACCTAGACCATCTAGGACAACCCAAGAATATCACAAAGAATAGTAACCACAACCTCAAAGGCAAATTATGAAAGAATAAGATGACCAAGGCCATGGTAAAGAGAAATTGGGAGAGGTGAAATTGGAAGAGAGACCTAGAGAGGAGCCCTCATCTTTAACAATGCCCCAAAAGCAACTTCCCCATTTGAACATAGATATTATTACCTTATATCTAGATGAGACACTTAAGGGTGACCTCAAGGAACTTGTAGAGGCATATGACACAAATAAGAAAGGGGAGTAGTTGGAAGATGCCCAAGTCTAAGTAGGAGACCCTGGGGAGGATAGAGGGAAGCAACTTTTTCTTGAGATGGTCCCAATAGCTCCTAAGGAAAAGAGGAAATTAGAAATGACATTGGTGTCTGTTAGGCCCAAAAGACCAAGGTTGACTCTCACATATCCAACTAGTGAGGTAAACCTATTCAATGATAAATTCCACATGCATGGACCAATCATCCCTAACTAGTTCATTTATAGAAAATTACAAAAGACCCCTTCTCTTTCCCATTCATGATCCATAACAAAGGTTACCAATATTAAATTGTAAGATGACATGAAGCCATGGATCAGGGCTATAGTAAAAGAAAAAGAAGAAAGATGAATTATGGTCACTCCAAGAACAAAGAGAAAGAAAATGGATGCTCCAATAACATCAAGAAGTGTAGGTGTAGAGGTCCTAGAACCTTTAAAATTAAAAGGCTCATCTACCACTATCTAATTTAATCTAAAGATAGATAGATTAGAAAGGGTCACCACTAGGAAGGTTATGGTGGGAGCTAAGGAATTCATCTTCTAAATGGTGGATCCCTTTGTGGGTTGAACCCCAATGGGTGTCTAAAAACATGGTAAGGCCACTATACATGAAAATGATGTTGAGAGCTTGATTGAGGTTCAATCAGCTCAAGCAAAGGCTAGGGTCCAAGGGATGAAACAAAGGATTCCAAACATGGAAAGAGAATAGGAAAATATATAAACCCAGACCATTTTATTAGTCCCTAACACCATGATGGACATGTTTGAGGCCTCATTATTTGATATGTTCAATTATTTAAACTCAATAAAGCTAAGGTAAGATGCCTTAAGCCAACAGGTTGGAGTAGCCAAGGAGTTAATAATAGAGTGGAAAAGGGTAGAGACCCAAGTTATGGATGTCACTAACATTATGATTAGGAATAATATTCTTAAGTTTAGGACTATCATCTTACCTCATTCGAACAACATGCTGGGAATAATAGTAGATAAGGTCCAAGGTCTAAGTACTTGGTCAAAGAACTTAAACAATATTTTGGTAGATGACAAAGGATTGATCATTAGAATTGAGCAACTCCTAGGAATAATGTTATTAAATTCTACCAAGACCATTATAATTATAATTATTGATGATGATAAAATAAACACAATGTCACTTTGGTCATGTAGTCAGTTAGAAGCAAGATCCAAGGCTAATCTATAAGGGATAATAAAAGAATTTTGGACATAATTTTCATAGTAGAAGAGAAAACTATTAAGGAAAGGAGTGTAAAGGAAGCCATAACTAGGGATGAATGAGACTCAGATGACTTGGATAATCAATAAGAGGTTTGTCTAATGAATCTAGCTATCGACATTGAGCTCATCAAAGACCAACATCAGAAGCAATGAAGCTTTAGGGAAAATAAGGGGACCCTTCAACAATGGGCCAACCCAGTTGCTAATATTCCTTTTTGGAAAAAGCATTGTAATATCTAGAATATGAATATTCTTTTGTAAGGCATATGCTAGTCTATTAGGATATTACCCCTACGTCAGTCTAATTGTGAACAAGTGTATTTTATAGCTTTTAAGGATAATTATCCTTATCTTTGTACACCTATATATTGTAACTGACTAATGCATTGCCTTATCATTATATAAAAGGCATATATCACCATCTTGTAAAGGGATATAATTTTTGAGCAAATTTTGTACACTCTAAGTAATTAATATAATCAAGGAGTTTTGAAAATGTTGTCCATTTTGATATGTCAATTACTAATATAAATTTTCTCTCAATTGCTAGTTTTATGTCTTGAATTTGAATAGTTTTTTTGAATTATGGGTTGCATTTTCTAATCATAGGGGTTCTAATTTGTGTGTTGTTCCCAAAATTAGCTATGCTCATTTTTGGAACAACCCCTATGAAACTTCTCTATTTCACTCTAAGTTCATCATTCAAGACAAGTTTCTCTTGATCTCAAGTGTAGTCAACTAACTCCTTGAAAATTTCACAACCTTCCCTTATCATGGTTTCTCCAAAAACATGAAATCTGTTGCACTCTCGATGTGATCATAACATCAAAATTTTGATAAATTTAAAGTAGTTAGTGTTTCAAGTTTACATGCAAGGTCGACATTTTTTAATACCTTTGCATGTTGTTTTTATTTCCATGTAAAGGTAGTGAAAATAGCTGCCCTTGCATCTTTTCATGTAGGAGAAATTGTTTTTGCCACCCTTGCATATTTTTCACCTAATCATGTAAGGGTGGAAAAAATCACCACCCATGCATGATCTCAATTTTCATGTACAACATTTATTACCACATGCACTAAGTGGTTGGCATCGGCTTTAACCTTTTTAATGCCGATTTGAGTCTCATTTGGATCATTCCAAGTTGTCTTCTCCTCCTCCCTATAACTAGTCGACCACGTGAATGAGTGGGATTATGATTTTTTTGGATTCAAGAATTGGATTTTGATTTATTAGGTAGGTTTTGCATTCTTCCCTCTTTTGTTTCTTGGTTTTCATTTTGTTCTCTCTTTTCTTTAAAGTTAAGTTTTTCCCTTTTTTCCTTTTTAGGTTTTAGTTTTTCTTCTTTTTCCTCCTCCCTATCCTCTTTGAATCAGCGAAAGCCTAAAAATCCATTTCTATATGTGAAAGGGTGGTGATTATCACTGCCCTTACATAAAACTGAGTTAACATTTGTAATATCATCAAAAATTGCTAACATTACACACATACATTGCCTTATGTGCAATGGTGGTGATTTTTGCCACCCTTACACATGTTATCCACACCATGTGCATAGGTGGCAATTTTTTCCACCTTTGCACAATGTCCACATGCAATGGTAGCAAAAATTGCTGCCTATTCACAAACAAACAAACCTTCCCCCACATAAAAGGGCAGCAATTTTTGCCATCCTTGCATATATTTTTTCATAAATCCTAACTCTGGGAAATTTCAAAACTTTACTTTTCCAAGCCCACTTCTCTTTGACTTTTTGGCTTGCTCATGCCTTATCCCTTTCAAGCACATTCCCATGGTCGTGATCACCAACATGTAGTTTTCTCATATTGCTAATTTTTCCCCTAATTGCATGATCATGATTCTTTTTGTAATTTCTCTCAAAGATCCTTCTTCATCTACATCCTTTTGACAAAATTTCTTCTAGATGACTGAGGTTTCTCTGAATAATTCTAAGAAAATGAAGTAAAAGTATCAAGGTGTTTTTCCAATCATTTTGGTTACTTCTAATGTTGATGACATTAGGGATACAAAGATCGGTCATGTGGATATGGCTAAGTTCATGGAAAGAAATATATCAAGCAATCCCAGCCATGAAATGAAGAAGATAATGAAGAGCAATATCTATCCGGTATCTTCTTTTCTTGTAGTGGCTCATAATACATAGTTCATTCTCTAGTGTACTCAGTTCTACAATAAAGATACCAGGGCTATGTTAGATGTTGGTGGTAATGTGGTGATTAGATTGGACCCTGAATTCATCGATAAAGTGTTCATGTGTCCTCCCACTACTGAAGTATTAAAGCTTGATTTCATTGAAGTATAAAGGGAATATGACAAAGATCCTAAAAGAGGGAAGAAATTAAACAACAATAGATGGCTTAAGACTCAAAGGGTGAACTTGTCAAGATGGCCATAGAGCTTTCCAAGGAGTGATTTTATAAAAGAAGTCAGTGACCTGATCACCCTTATCAGCAAGGTAAGAGGTTTATCTTCTTCCTCACTATTTCATGAATGGATGTGCCCCTTCATTAAGATAATTCTCTAAGGTAAACAAGTCATTTTTTGGGGAAAACAAATCATCAATGCTCTGCATGAGCAACTGATGAAGGTATCCACTACCTCTAAATTTTACATTACTTCATACCTAGTATATATTACAGCATCAATGAAAACCTTCCCAGGTTTAAATTAGAAGGAGATAGAAGAGTAACCCTAGTATATCAATATTACTCTCATTTGACATTGAATGGTTCTATCCATCATTTTAGGAGGGTAAATGATGCCTTATTTGTAGTATTTTTGTCTCTTTGATCCCCAATTAGAACAAAAAAAAGTGTTAGACAGAGCCTAGATAGTTGTGAATGACTTTGGATGTATGTTCTTACAATTCCTTTCTTTTCCTTATCTATGAATTGATTTTTTCCAAGGTCATCCTTATATGCTTCCAAGATTCCCTTAAGACAAATTGGTCTTGATAAAGCTGTGCAGGTAAATTATTTTCATACACAATAAGTAGATGGAACTCAAGAAACCTAGTTTCAGGGTCCTAATTGAAATTGGCAGGTTCTCAGTATTGACTACTAGAAAAGCTAGAGTTATGAAGACTGAAATGTTACTCATAACCATGAATAATTTCAAAAGGAGACCAAACTTTGACTATAGAGGCATAAAGGATATAATCAGGAGGAAGACCCAATTTCATGAGCCTATGATCTAAGATGTTTGGGTCAATTTGAGGACAGTAGAAGATGTCAGAAAAATGGACTATAGTAGATTGTCTCCTGAGTAGATAGAATATCTAAGACTCACTGATATCCCTTAGAATCTAGTGGATGATGAAGATTTGATAAAAAATAGATACCATGCTAAATAGGTCATCAATACCCCTCTTACCTTAACCTAATGGTCTTAGAAGGAGTTGATTTCCTTGAGGAAAAGATTTGAACCAATATTGGTAAACACCAATGATTAGTTAGCTAATAAGGGAATCACTTTGAAAGAGTTCATCACAAGATTAAAAGCTGAATTTCAAGAGGAAATAAGGAGAAGAGTATAAATTAGGATGAAGAATAAAAGTGATGTTCCTTTTTCTTCTAGGCCACATAAGCTTAAGATCATCTTTGTGATGAAGAATTTGAAAGTTATAGAAAAAAAAATAGGAAACAATAGATATGGAGGGTGAGAAGCAAAACACTTAAGAACCAACAATAGAGAAAATGGAGACTGATGATAGGCCCATAGATCAATAGTAAAAGGAAACTCTATCTCTGTGAGAGGATGTGTAGCTAGAAATAAGAATTTCTTCTTCCCCATCTAGCACACATGTTGTAACTCCTTCACCTAATTCTCCAATCAGTGTTCCCTCTTCTGGAGTAGCCTCTCCTTCCAAAATTATTTTTGATGACCCTCAAGGCACTTATATAGATATTCTTCATTCCTTGGGGTTAATCCCCAATTTGTCATCTCCATATTTTGATATCGGAAATAGTTTTGCTTTCGATCATTGAGTAGAAGGTGTAGTTATTACTGATACTCTACCCATTATTTCCACTACTGGTGTGAGTACAACTCTAGTAATGCCAACAATGGAGATTGATACTAATGTAGGTACTTATACACTCCCATCTTGGTTATTAGCTTATACATCCAAAAAAAGAAACAAGCCATCTCTCTAAATGACTTTGATTTCAATAAAATGGTGCCAGTAAAATCTAAGGCTCCCAAGAAGCCAAAAATTCTTTTGAAGATGATTGGGGATAAGGGACACAAATTTTTGGAAGTTGTAAGACCTCCACTGGACGCAACTACTAAATTTTTTGATATAAGTGACTACTCTATCTCTAGAGTCGAGTTAGGAAAGATAACTCATGAAAGCGCTAAGAGTGATATGCAATTAGCTATAGACATCCTGGTTTAGAAGTTTGACAAAGAGCGAGAAATGAAGGACCATTATAAAGTAATGGTAGAACAACTGACTGTGGTAATAAGGAGACTAACTTTCACTCTAGAAGTATTAACTCCAGAGGATATCTCCATAGATGACCCCATGATTCAGAAAGTAGAAAGGACCTATCTCAAGGGAAAAGTACTTGAAGAGTACTTGGACAAGATGCATACACAAAGAATTTCCTTGCTCATAAATTTATCTAAGAAAATGGGTAAGATGAGGAAAGTTAGAGCAGACTGGATGATCTTATCAATACCATTTCTCAGGATATTGAAAGCATAAAAAAGTATCTTTACAAGAGGATGGATATGAAGAAGATAAAAATAAGCACTCTAATATCAATTGGTATCATTCTTGATAGAGACTCTTATACTAAAACTAAAGAAGCATTGATATACAGGAGTCAGGTGCTTAAGGAATTGATCAGTGACCTTGAATCATAAAGGACCTCGATGAATAAAGTGACATTAGTATTTTGCATAAATTGGGGGAGCTACCTTACAAGATTACATTGCAAGATAACTAATTCCTTTCAGCAGAAGAAATGGTTCAGGAATTTAAAGGTATGTTCCTAAAGGAATTTGAAGATAAGCCATTCTCGATAACCTCCATAGACAATATACTAGATAATTAATTAACTCTAGATAATCTGAAAACTAGGTTAACTAGTCATGTAAAATTAGTCATAGTAGTGAGAGATGTCATAGTCAAGGTGAAGATGATTTTCATGAATACTGTTACTCCAGTAGTATCAGGATACAAGCAGCTATCACCATGTACGATGCTCACATAAAGAAAGATGGGGCTACAAATTGAATCAATTTTCCTTAGATTTAATTTCCATTTTTTCAAATGCACTTCTGTAACCACTTTGTACATTTTCACATGTACTTTTGTAATGTGTAATTACATGTAAAAATATGGAAAGTCCAAAGTCAACAAAGACTCCTATCTTTGACTAGGTCAAATTATTTAAATCTTTTTTAAATCCTCAAGGCTTCTCCCTATAAATAAAGAGAGCCTCTTTTGTAATAGGGGGGATCTTTTGGTGATTAAAAGCAAAAACTCTACCCAAATTGAGATGCCTTTTGAGACTTTGTGCTCAGATTGTAAATCATATTTTCTTGAATGAATGAGAAAGCAGGTGACTTTTCAAACTTTGGGTTGGAATAACTTATATTATTTAGGAAATTGTTCTTATGTATTTTTTCTAATAATATCTCATCTATTTGATTAAATAAGTAGAGTGTGTGTAAATTATCTAGAAGATGTTCTGAAGTTAATTATGAAGACTTTGTGCTGCTATAATTAACTTTAGTTTGTGTTTTTTATGTTTTAATGAAAAGGGTATTAGAAAGGCTTTGTAATACTTTTATCCTTTGTGATCATATACTTTGTTGTAGTTTTTGGTGGAGACTTTGAGCTACACTTCATTATACTATTATATATGTTATAAATTAGTAATGGAAGTAATGAAAGACTTTGTGCTTTCATGGGTTTTTTGTGGATCTAGTTACTACCTGAGAAGTTTTCCTACTGTTTACTGGACATCATTTCTGAAAGAAGAGGATTGATTTCAATTATTACATAGGAATTTTCCTTTACCTTGTGAACATCATCTCTAAAGAAAGAGAGATTAATGGTATGATCTCACGCCTAAGTCTATTTTTAGTTTATATTAGTATATTATAATTTATAGGGAGCCTCCCCTTGCTGAGAGGAGAGATTTATCTCATTATGTTTTGGTTGATATACCCATTTTACCTTCAATTAGTTTACAAAAAAATATTCACCCAATAGTTTTTGGTGACTCCACTAGGGACATGAACGTGCACTTTAAAGCCTCAAGCTTCAAACTAAAGCATTTTTAGTCTTATTTCATTTTACACTTTGGTAGATCCACCATACACGTGAAGGCAGAGACCTCAAGTTATTGTTTATCTTGTATTCAAGTTGGTGTAATGAAATGATTTTGAGATTTTTCCTCCACCATCTCACCTTTAGCATACCAAGAGTTTTCCTCCTACCAACATCAGATCTCCAATACTAGATGAAGCTTCCATTTTTAGTGCTAGTAGATTTTTGTCCATACTTACCCCACTAAGGTTTATTATCCCTCCTTCTAATTGTCATATCATTACAGCCCAAGGTCCTTGGGGAAACACTTTTGGTCCTCTCAATTTAACCCCACCTTCACATGAACTACCTTGTAATTTTAGAAAGAGTTTCACCAAATTCTATGGTGATGGGGAATTCCATCCTGATGAGCATGTTGTTTCTTTCTGCATAACATGTGGTGTGATAGGTGTTGAATATGAAGATATAGTGGTGAGACTATTTGTAGAAACTTTGCAAGGCACTATTATGGATTAGTTTTATCACCTTCAAGATCAGACTATAACTAATTAGGACACTCTCAAGGCCAAGTTTAAGGCTAGATTTAAAAATGTAGAAGATGCACATCCCTTGTTGGCTCAGCTTATGTAAATGAAGAAGGAACCCCATGAGCCTATACGATATTTCATTGCTAAATTCAATAAGCTAAGGACTAGAATTCTTACAATTACTCAGCGAACATCAAAGAATTTTAAGTGCTTTTTCATCAATTCTTAACTTTCTAAAGTAAGTTTTTTGTTGAGGTGGGCTAGCCCTATAGATCTTTCTATAGCTCAGATTCTAGCTACTGAGGTTGAAGATGATCTTATTTTAGAAGGTAAGATTAGAAAATATTTAAATAAAAATAATTTTTTCTCATCTATTGAGAGTTCTTCCATGAGTACCATAGATCCTATGGTGCAAAAGTTGGCAAATGAATTACTAGCTCTAAAAAGGCAAATGTCCCAAGGTATGTTTGCTCCTTCTTATCAAGAGATGCCAAGGAGGACATTTGTCAACCATTTATATCAAGGCAACACTACAAAAAATCAAGGGCAATCCAATCATCTTCCTCCCACATAAGGGAAGCTCACCATTGAAGTAGCACCAGTCAACTCAGCAGTTGGTTATCATGAAGCTAAACATGATCTTTCTTTTCAACCTAAATTAGACTAAGAAGATGACACTAATCTCTTTTTAGAAGGAGAAGAAGAATTATTTGGTGACTCCAATATTGGTTTTTTGCAATACTAAGATGAAGCTAAAAAAAAGAAGTGTTTGATGGATCATATACTATCTTTACTAGGTCCCAAAATCATTTGACTCAATAAGTTGATAAGGGAAAGGTAGGAGAAGAACATCATCTTGTAGTCTCAATTGCTAAATGGGGGACTTCATTGCCTTTCCAATCAAAGGACCCAATGACCAATAAGAAAGTAAGTACCTCAAACCATCCCATACCTTTTGCTTCTATTTCTCAGACCAGTGCCACACCCAATAAAGATCAAGATGATGTACTTCCTTCCTCTATTTCTAGTTTAATCTAATTATTTGACCTAATTGATCATGCTAGAAAGACCAAGATTTAAATGACTAAAATTTAATACTTGTGAGCCAATCCTGAACAGTTTGATAGGTTGGCTGAATACATAAAAAAACAAAACTATCCCTATAAGACAAGATTTTATAAAGGTGACTCATGATTATTCAAAGAACAAATCCACTCAGAATAATATTATCACTACTCCTCCTATTGCCCCTAGGAAAATAAAACCTTTCTATGTTTTAATGGTCATAAATTGAGTAACTATATAATAGACTCTAGAGCCTCTAACAATGTTATGCCTGCCAAGGTAGTATATTCTCTTGGTCTCACATTAACTAAGACTTTTGGGAGATGATTCTCCATGGAAAACAAGAAATTACCACTCCTGGGTCAAATCAAAGATGCCTAATTTGAATTTGTGGCTTTTCTAGATAAAAGGATTAAAATGACAGTCTTGGTAGCCGATGTTCTAGCTTCTTATGGCCTTTTGCTCGGATGAAATTTTTGTAAAGACGTAGGTGGAGAGTTGAATATGGATCTATCTAAAGCAAGGATACCCATTAAAGGTGTCATGAAAAAATTACTTCCTGAAAAATAGTCAAAATATATTATCACCCAAACATTAGACCCCAAACCTCAAATTTTATTTGAATCATCGGGAATGGGTAACTATTTTTTTACCACTGAAGATGTTTTTAGCTCATCAGACAAAAGTTCTTTAAGTGACAATTCAGAATATTTAGATAGAAAATTAGAATAATTATTAGAGAAAAGTTTAGATAACAAAGAATCTTCCCTTACTAACGAAGAGAAATATTTGAAAACATAAAATTCTAATAATGTTTTGATTTTAGAATTTGATGGCAGTTACTCTTCTACCGGTTCTAGAGCAAAAATTGTTTTGATATCCCCTTAAGGAGAAATTTTTCCTTATTCATATAAATTACAGTTCAAAAATACCAACAAAACTACCGAGTATGAGTCTTTGTTGCTTGGATTGAAAGTTGTTCATGCTAAAGGTATTAAGATTCTTCATGCCCAGGGAGAAGCTGAATTGATGGTTTATCAGGTTAAGAATCTATACCAAACTAAAAATGAAATATTGTGACATTATCACAATATTGTATGGGATTTTATTGAAGGTTTTGATGCTTTCATTATTTCTTCTATGCCAAGATAAATCAATGATTGTGTAGATTCATTGGCTATCTCCGCAACCCTCATGGTTCCCCATAATGATTTCAAAGGGAATAAGTACACTATTGAGCTAGTCTTTCAACCAAGTGTACTTGATAATGCCAATCATTGGTAGGTGTTTAATGATGACAATCAAGTCATCTATTTTCTAGAAAAGATGGATAGATTTGAGGAGCTTTATTTTGAAGGTAGCAAATCTCCACCATGGGAATCAGTTCCCGAAATAGATTTAAAAACTAGTGAAGAGTTTCTTCAACTCAAGGGAAATAAAATTCCAAAAGGTTTACTTTCTCTTGAAAAGTTATTTGATAAGCATGATATGTATGTCAAGCAAAAACAAATAGATTAAATTTCCTCCAAGGAATTTGATCAAGTAAATTTGAGTACAACAGAAAATCCCAAAATAGTCAACATTGGGAATTGTTACACTTTTGATGAAAACATCAAATTTGTTACTCTTTTTCACCATTACATTGATGTTTTGGCATATTCTTATGATAATTTAAAATATCTCAAGCCTAAAGAAATTTGGCATGAAATTCCTCTTAAAGTTGGGTCATTGCGTCACAAGCAGAAGCAAAGGCAATACAACCCCAAAATATTAGGTACTATCCTTTCTGAGATTTAGAAGATGTTTAATGCAAGAATTATTTTTCTAATTCTTCACTCCACTTGGATTGTGAACATAGTTACGGTGAGAAAAAAGAATGGAAAAATTTATATCTATGTTGATTTCAAAAACTTAAATCAATCTTCTCTAAAGGATAACTATCCCTTACCCATCTGGATCAAGTGTTGTAAACAGTGACTAGTTCAAAAATATTAACAATGTTAGATACTTTTTCTGGGTATAATCAAGTTGAAGTAAATGAAGCAGACCAACATAAAACTGCTTTCACTACACTGTGGAGCACTTTTACATATCACAAAATGCCTTTTGGTCTGATCAATGCTGGTGCCACCTTCAAGAGAGCAATGGATCTTACCTTTAGAGATGAAATAGGGAAGTTTATTATCGTATATCTCGATGACTTGACTATTTTTTCCAAACATCATCCTGATCATGTGCATCATTTATAAAAAGTGCTAGAATGCTATCAACAAAATGGTATTTCTCTTAATCCTAAGAAGTTAGTTTTTGGGGTTAAAAAAGGTAAACTTCTTGGTCATATTGTATCCTAAGAAGGCATAAAATTTGACTCTGAAAGAGTCAAATCTATCCAAAATCTTACTCTTCCTACTAGTAATACTAAAATTCACTCTTTCTTTGGAAAGGTAAATTTTATACAAAGATTCATTCCAAAATTCATAGAAAAGACTTGACACATTTTTGACATGATGAAGGGTAAAGCTTCTTTCCATGAGACTGTAGAAGGCAAGTCAACATATTGAAGATATCAAGAAATAAATCAACCATGCCCTAAACCTGGTTTGTCTTTATTAGTCCAAAGACTACATAGTATACATCTATGCTTCTGAACACACACATTCAGCCATTTTGGCCTAGCAAAGAAAAGAAGGTGTGAAATCTCTCATATCATTTATGAGTTGTCCTCTCAAATCCCATAAATTGAAATATTCAAATATGGAGAAGCATGCTTATGCTATGGTTAAGGTGGTAAAATATTTCTGATTATATATCTTAAACTTATAGACTATTGTTCTAGTTCTTGATACAATAGTGAAATCCATTTTAACTCAGTAAGAGTTTGGTACTAAAAGAGACAATTGGATTGTTAAAATTCAAGAGTTTGATCTTGATATCAAACCTACCAAGCTTTTGTGGGGAAAAGGTCTCTACCAATTGATTGTTGATAACATACTAAAGGAAACAAGACATGAAGAAATTGAGGTCGAAGACATGCCTATAGTTATCTTCATCACTACTACTGATGAGTGGTATTCCAATATCACTCATTTTCTTACCTATGGTGAGTTTCCCAAACATCTATCCTATAAAGAAAAAAGGAATGTTAAGTTGAAGGCGGCTAACTATGTCTTGTGGGACAATGGTTTGTACAAAAAAAGCCTTGGTGGGGTCTTTCTTCATTGAATCAATAAGGTACAACAAAGTAAACTTTTGGAGTCCTTCCATGATTTGGCTTGTGCTGGACATTTTTATACCTCAGTAATCATTGACAAGATTCTATGAGCTAGATACTATTGACCTACATTATTTCAAGATGCGTACATTTGGGTACGTAGATGTGAGTTGTGTCAATAGTTCATTGGGAAACTTAAATTGGCTGCATTACTCCTCAAGCTAGTAGTGATTGAAGAACCTTTTCAACAATAGGGTATTGATTTCATTGGTACCATGAACCCATCCTCAAGTGCTAGACATGACTATGTTCTCACCATGACAGACTATTTTACCAAGTGGGTGGAAGCCATTCCAACTAAGCATGCTACTTTGGAAGTGGTATGTAATTTCCTTAAAGAAAATATCATCTCCTGATTTGGGGTCCCAACTATGATTGTAATAGATAATTCTACTTGTTTCTCTTCTCATGAGGTTACTAAGTTTTTCTACAATTACAAGATTATTCTTTCCTACTCCTTTGACTATTATCCATAAGGAAATGGTCAAGAAGAATCATGGTTACTATTATCAAGAAACTAGTAGATGATAATCAGAGAACTTGGCATAAAGTATTATTCAATGTTTTGTGCGAAAACAAGATTACACCTAAGATGGAAATAGATATGTCACCATTTCAACATTTTTTTGGTTTGAATGCGTAGATACCAATCACCCTGGAACTACCAGCACTGAAGTTGGCAAAGGCAATTGAAGATCAAACTTTTGAAAATTCTATTGATAAAAGGATCATGTGCCTAACCAAAATAGATGAGCAATGAACCATGGTAGTGGACCAGATGACTACACATCAAAATTAGGTAAAGAAACTCTTCGACAAGAGAGTGAGAATTCATGATTTTTAGATTGGAGATTAAGTCTTGTTGTGGGACAAGAGGAGAGAACCAGAAGGAATGCATGGAAAATTTGATTCCTTATGGAAAGGTCCTTATACCATTCATCAGATCTATAGTGAAAATAACTTCTTGCTATAATATAGATATGGAACACCATTCTCATTGCCTCATAGTGGGCAACATATGAAACACTTCAATCCTAGAAGTATCAGATAAGTTTAAGTGTACATTTATATAGTTTTTATTTATTTATTTTTGTTTGGTTTTTTCATGTCTTTTTATTTTTTAGCTTGACTCCATGGCCCAATGGCATGGATGAAGGCACTTGGAGACTAGATTATACTCCCATCAATATTTTTAAAGTTTGATCGATAGAATTTCTCCAATAGGAGCCAACTATTGTTCTTAAAATCAACTACACTCATTTTTGGAACAACCCCTATGAAACTTCTCTATTTCACTCTAAGTTCATCATTTGAGACAAGTTTCTCTTAATCTTGAGTGTATTCGAATAACTCCTTAAAATTTTCACAACCTTCCCTTGTCATGATTTCTTCAAAAATGTGAAATTTGTTATGCTCTCGATGCAATTAGAATGTCAAGATTTTGATAAATTTCAAGGAGTTAGTGTTTCTAGTTGACATGCAAGGTCATAATTTTTTGCCATCTTTGCATGTTGTTTTTGTCTCATGCAAAGGTGGTGAAAATAGCTACCCTTGCATCTTTCCATGCATGAGTGGCAAATTTTTTTGCCCTTACATATTTTGCACCTAATCATGTAAAGGTAGCAAAAATCACTGCCCATGCATGATCTCAATTTTCACACGTGACATTTATGACCTCACACACCAAGTGGTTCAGATCAACTTTAACCTTTTTTATGATGATTTGAGCCTCATTTAGATCATTCCAAGTTGTCTACTCCTCCTCCCTGCAACCTGTCAACTGCATGAATGAGTGGGATTGCAATTTTTTTGGCTTCAAGCATTGGATTTTGATTTATCAGGTAGGTTTTGCATTCTTCCCTCTTTTGTTTCTAGGTTTTCATTTTGTTCTTTCTCTTTTCTTTAAAGTTAAGTTTTTCCCTTTTTTTCCTTTTTAAGTTTTAGTTTTTCTTCTTTTTCCTCTTCCCTCTCCTCCTCAAAGGGGTGAAAGCCTGAAAACCCATTGCTATTAGTGGAAGGGCAATGATTTTCATTGCCCTTACATATAACCAGGTTAACATGTGTAATAGCATAAAAAATTACTGCCATTACATAAATACATTACCACATTTTCAAGGGAAGTGATTTTTCCACCCTTACACATGTTCTCCATGCCATGTGCACAAGCAACAATTTTTACTACCCCTGCACAATTTCCACATGCAATGGTGGCAAAAATTTCTGCCTATGCACAAACAAACAAACCTTCCCCCACATGCAAGGGTGGTGATTTTTGCCACCCCTACATACATTTTCTCAAAAATATTAACTCTGTGATATTTTAAAATTTTTCTTTTCTGAGCCCGCTTCCCTTTGACTTTTTGGCCTACTCATGCCTTAGCCCTTTCAAGAACATTCCCATGGTAATGATCACCAACATGTATTTTTCCTAGATTGCCAAATTATCCCCTAATTGCATGATCATAATTCTTGTTGTAGTTTCTCTCAAGGATCCTTCATCAAAATATTTTTGACAAAAGCTCTTTCAAATGACTAAGGCTTCTCCAAAGAAGTCAAAGATAATGAAGTACAAGTATCAAGGTATTTTTCCAATCACCTCCATTATTTCTAATGTTAATGACATTAGGGATATAGATATCAGTCACATGGATATGGCTGAGTTCATGGAAAGAACTAGATCAAGCAATCCCAGCCACAAAATGTAGAAGATAATTGAGTTCAATATTCATCTGATATCTTCTCTTCTTGTAGTGGCTCACAACATAGAGTTCATTCTCTAATGCACTCAGTTCTATAATAAAGATACCACGGCTATATTAGATGCTAGTGGTAATGTGGTGATTAGACTGGACACTGAATTCATTGACAAAGTGTTCATGTGTCCTCCCACAACTGAAGTATTAAACCTTGATTTTGTTGAAGCACAAAGGGAATATGACAAAGATCCTAAAAGAACAAAGAAAGTAATTAACAATATATGGATTAAGACTCCAAGGGTGAGCTTGTCAAGATGGCCACAAAGCTTTCGAAGGAGTGATTTTATAGAAGTCAGTGATTTGATCACCCTTCTCAGCAGGATAAGAGGTTTACCTTCTTCTTCACTATTTCACGAATGGATGTACCCCTTCATTCAGATAATTCTCCAAGGGAAAAAAGTCATTTTTTGGGGAGAAAAAATCAGAAATTCTCTACATGACCAATTGATGAAGGTATCCACTACCTCCAAATTCTACATGACTTCATACCTGGTATATATTGTAGTGTCAATGAGAACCTTCACAGGTTTAACATTAGAAGGAGATAGGAGAGTAACTCCAATATATAAATATTAATCTTAGTTGACATTGAAGGGTTATATCCATCATTTTAGGAGGGTAAATGATGCTTTATTCTTAGTATTTTGTGTCTCTTTGATCCCCAATTAGAACAAACAAGAGTGTCAGATGGAGCCTGGATAATTGTGAATGACTTCGGATGTATGTTCTTGCAATTCCCTTCTTTTTCTTATCTATGGGTTGGATTTTTCCAAGGTTAGCCTTATATGCTTCCAAGATTCCCTTTAGACAAATTGGTCTTGATGGAGCTATGCAATAAAATTATTGTTATACACAATAAGCAGATGGAACTCAAGAAACCCAGTTTTAGGTTCTCAATTAAAACTGGCATGTTCTCAGTATTGATCACTAGAAAAGCTAGTGTTATGGAGACTAAAATACAACTTGTAACCATGAAGCATTTCAAAAGGAGACCAAACTTTGACTATAAAGGTGTAAAGGATATAATTAGGAGGAAGACCTAGTTTCATGAGCCTATGATTGAAGATGTTTGGGTTAATTTGAGGATAGTAGAAGACATCAAAAAAATGGACTATAATAGATTATGTCTTGAGTAGATAGAATATCTGGGACTCACTAATATCCCTAAGAATCTAGTGGATGATAGAGATTTGATCAACAATAGATACCACTCTGAACAGGTCACCAATACCTCTCTTCCCCTAACCTAATGGTCTCAGAAGGAGTTGATTTCCCTGAGGAAAAGACTCAAAAAAATATTGGCAAACACTAATGATTGGTTAGCGAATAAGGGAATCACCTTGAAAGAGTTCATCACAGGATCATAATCTAAATTTCAAGAGGAAATAAGTAGAAGATTACAAAATAAGATGAAGAATAAAAGTGATGTTCCTTCTTCTTCTAGGCCACATAAACCTGAGATCATCTTTATGATGAAGAAGTCAAAAGTTACAAAAAAAGAGTAGGAAACAATAGATATGGAGGGTGAGAAGAAAAATAATGAAGAACCAAAAATGGAGCAAATGGAGATTGATGATAGGCCCATAGATCAATAGGAAAATGAAAGTCTATCTCCACGAGAGGGTGTGCAGCTAGAAATAGGAATTTCTTCTTCCCTACCTAGCAAACCTATTGTAAATCCTTCACCTATTTCTCTAATCAGTGCTCCCTCTTTTGGAGCAACCTCTCCTTCTAAAATTATTTTTGATGACCCTCAAGGCACTTTTGAATATATTCTTCACTTATTAGGGTCAATCCCTAGTTTATCATCTCCATATTTTGATATCAAAGATAGTTCTATGTTCGATCATTCAATACAAGGTGTAGTTCTTACTAATACTGTACCCATTATTTCCACTACCAATGTGAGTACAACTCCAGTAATGCCAACAATAGAAATTGATCCTCATGTAAGTACTTCTATGCTCCCACCTTGGTTTTCAACGTATACGCCCAAAAGGAAGAAATAATCCATCTCTCGAGATGACTTTAATTTCAGTAAAATGGTGCTAGTAAAAGCCAAGGCTCCCAAGAAGCCAAAAATTCTTTCAAAGATGATTGGGGATAAGGGACACAAATTTTTTGAAGTTACAAGACCTCCATCAGATGTAACTAATGAAAATTTTGATATAAGTGACTACACTATCTCTAGAGTCAAGTTAGGAAGATAACTCATGAAAGTGTTAAGAGTGATATGCAGTTAGCTATGGACATCTTGGTTCAAAAGTTTGATAGAGAGAGAGAAATGAAGGACCATTATAAAGTAATGGTGGAACAACTGACTACGGTAATAAGGAGAATAACTTTCACTCCAAAAATAGTAACTCTAGAGGCTATTTCCATAGATGACCCCGTGATTCAAAAAGTAGAAAGGACCTATCTCAAGGGAAAAGTACTTGAAGAGTACTTGGACAAGATGCCTACACAAGGAATTTTCTTGCGCACAAAGTTATCTAAGAAAATAGGTAATATGAGGAAAGAGAGAGCAAAATTGGATGATCTTATCAATATCATTTCTCAAACTATTGAAAGCTTAAAAAGTATCTTGACAAGTGGATGCATATGAAGAAGCTGAAAATAAGCACTCTAATATCAATTGGCATCATTACTGATAAAGACACTTATATTGAAACTAAATAATCATTGATATATAAGAGTTAGGTGCTTAAGGAATTGATCAATGACCTTGAATCATCAAAGGACCTTAGCAAACAAAGTGAAATCAATCTTTTGCATAAATTAGAGGAACTGCCTTCCAAGCTTACATTGTAAGACAACCAATTCATTTCAGCAAAAAAAATGGTTCAAGAATTTAAAGGTATGTTCCAAAGGAATTTAAAGATAATCCATTCTCGATAACCTCCGTGGATAATATACTAGATAATTAGTTAACTCTAGATAATCTAAAAACTAAGTCAACTAGTCATGCAAAATCATTCACAATAGTGAGAGATGCCATAGTTAGGGTGAAGATGAATTTCAAGAATATTGTTACTCCATACAGTATCAGGATACAAGTAGCTATCACCATGTACGATGATTACGTAAAGAAAGATGGGGCTAAAAATTGAATCAATTTTCCTTTCGTTTAATTTCCATTTTTTCAAATGCACTTTTATAACCACTTTGGACATTTACACATGTACTTTTGTCATGTGTAATTACATGTAAAAATATGGAATGTCTAAAGTCAACAAAGATTCCTATCTTTGACTAGGTCAAATTATTTAAAACTTTTTTAAATCCTCAAGGCTTCTCCCTATAAATAAAGAGAGCCTCTTTTGTAATGGGGGGCATCTTTTGGTGATTAGAAGCAAAAATTCTGCCCAATTTGAGATGCCTTTTGAGACTTTGAGCTTCAATTTTAAATCATATTTTCTTGAATGAATGAGAAAGCAGGTGACTTTTCAAACTTTGCGTTGAAATAACTTGTGTTATTTAGGAAATTATTCTTATGTCCTTTTTTCCTAGTAATATCACATCTATTTGATTAAGTAAGTTGAGTGTGTGGAAATTATTTGGAAGATGTTCTGATGTTAATTATGAACACTTTGTGTTGCTATAATTACTTTTAGTTTGTGTTTTTAATGTTTTAGTGAAAAAGGTATTAGAAAGGCATTGTACTACTTTTATCCTTTGTGATCTTATACTCTATTGTAGTTTTCGATGGAGACTTTGATCTGCACTCCATTCTACTATTATATACATTATAAATCAGTAGGAAAGTAAAGAAAGACTTTGTGCTTTCATGGGTTTCTCGTGGATCTAGTTACTACCTAGGAAGTTTTCCTACTATTTACCAAACATCATTTTTGAAAGAAGATGATTGCTTTCAGTTATTACACAGGAATTTTCCTTTACCTTGTGGACATCATCTCTGAGAAAAGAGAGATGGATGGTATGATCTCATCTTTGAGTCAATTTTTAGTTTATATTAGTATATTATAGTTAGAGGGAGCCTCCTCTGCTGAGAGGATAGATTTATCTCATTATGTTGTGGTTGATATACCCATTTTACCTTTAGTTAGTTGATGACAAAATATTCACCCAACATTGTTCATATGTTATATTATTTGGAGGATCAGTTTGATTCATTTAATTTTTATTTGTATTTAGATGTGTAAATGTTATTTGACTATAGTAGAAAATCTTTAAAAGTATACTTGGTTCTTACTTGTGATTCTTTACATTATCCTTTTATGTTTACCTAGTATATAATGAATTATTAGCTTAGATTATTTTCCATTATATATTGGTTTGAATGCATACTCATTTGCAATTAATGCTTTGTCATGATATTTAAGACTAAAATTGGTAATCACTTACTCTTTTTTCTACCTTACCCTTTTCTCTACTCCTTTTTACACCATATCACTTTAGGTTAAGATTCATTATAAATATTCAATTATATTAGTTTATAGCCTAAGTTTGGGTCATAATTCACTAAGCATTAACATATATTTTTCTATAATTCACAAAGAATGGATCATGATGTCTCCCAAACATCACTCATTATAAATTTGTGGAACACCAATACATATCTCTACCACTATTTCACCATAGGTGACATCAAGTTGCCACAATATACTACTCATCCTCTAAATTCCTTAAATTCTAAAATGACAAGTATTCTTTGAACACTAAGAAACCCTATGGTATATTTAGAGGCATAAAAAAAACTACCTCAAAGGAAAATGTTATTCAAGACCACCTATAAAGTGAAAGGTAAATGTTGTCAAGTAATTATTTATAGTGGTAGCACTAATAATTTGGTGTCCATAGAGATGTTAAGTAAATTAAATTTGAAAAATGTGAGTCATCCAAATCCTTATAAAGTATCTTGGTTAGAGAAACCTCATCATATTTTGGTTAATAAACAATGCAAAGTAAAATTTAAAGTAAGGAGTTATAAGGATGAGGTTATTTGTGATGTAATGATTATGGATGTTTGTAATGTTCTCTTGGGTAGGCCTTAGTAGTATGATAGGAAAGCTATACATGATGGTAGGCAGAATACTTAAAAATTTAAAAATAGTGGCAAGAAGCATTTTCTAACACCTCTCATAGAAGACGATGTAGTAGTAGAAGAATATTCAAATTTGAAAGTATTAATTATCAGTGGAAAAGAATTCCTTTAGAAAGTGAAACAATAAAAGGTAACTTATGCCTTTATTAGTAAGCCAAAGACTGTAATCACTACTATTAATGTTAATGAATTGGATTTTGAAATTTAAGATTATCTCAGTGAGTTTGTGGATATTGTAGTAGATGATCCACCAAATGAGTTACCTCCTAAAAGGAGTATTAGCCATCATATAGAATTAATACCAGGGACTAATCTTCTAAATAAATCAACTTATAGGATGACTCCAACACAAAATGAATAAATAAAAAGGTAGGTTCAAAAGTTATTAGATAAAGGATTGGTGAGGGAAAGCTTAAGCCCTTATGCAGTTCCATCTATACTTTCACCAAATAAAGATGGAACTTGGTAAATGTGCATAGATTCAAAGGATATAAACAAAATTACTATCTGGTATAGATTTTCTTTACCAATAATAGATGATCTAATGGATTGTCTAAGTAGTATCAGAAACTTTTCAAAGATAGATTTAAAAATTGGATATCATCAAATCAAAATAAGAGAAGGAGATGAATGGAAGACAACATTTAAAACAAATGATGGCTTGTATGAATGGCCAGTAATGCCATTTGGGTTGATAAATTCCTTGAGTAATTTTATGAGGCTTATGAATGAAGTACTTAATCCATTCACATGTAATTTTTTTATTTTTTATTTTGATGATATTATGATATTTAGTAAATCAAGAGATAAGCATCTTTAACATTTAAGATTGGTTTTGAAGAAGTTACAGGAGGAAAGATTAGTGATTAACCTTAAAAAGTGTGTTTTTTTTTTTAAATAGAGTTAATCTATCTAGGTTTTGTGATTTCAAAAAGAGGGTTAAAGATGGACAAAGATAAATTAAAATCTATAGAAGACTGATCCACACCCAAGAATCCATTTGAGGTATGAATTTTTCATGGTCTTGCCAGCTTTTATAGGAAGTTTATCAAAAAAATTAAAAATATCTATGCTCTTATTGTAGAAAGCATTAAAGAGAATAATCAATAATTTAGATGGATTGAAGAAGATAATAAATTCTTTCAAACATTTAAAAGGAAAATCACAAAGTATCCTATGTTGGCACAACCTAATTTTGGTAAGGTGTTCTAATTGGAGTGTGATGCAAGTGGAAATACCATAGGAGTAGAGTTAAATCAGGAAGGTAAACTTATGGCTTATTTTTGTGAGAAACTTAATGAAGTAAAAAATAAGTATTCAATATATGATCAAGAATTTTATGGTATAATGTAGGCTTTGAAGAAATGGAGGCATTATTTAATGACAAAAGAATTTGTTTTATTTATTGATAATCATGCCTTGTAGTTTATAAGTACCCAAAATAAATTAAATCAAAGGCATGCTAAGTGGGTGGAATTTTTACAAATTTTTTCATTTGTTATTAAACATAAGAGTGGCAAATATAAGAAGGTTTTTGATGATTTAAGTAGAAGAAATTTGGTTTTATAAGAAATATAGGTGAATGTTACAAGATTTGATACATTAATGGAAATGTATAAAAATGATGCAAATTTTACAAAATCATATGAAGTTTGCAAAGATCATACAAGTAGGGATAGAATCCCTTGGATGGATTATATGTTATAGGAAGGAATGTTATTTAAAGACAAATAACTTTTTATTCTAAAAGGATATATGAGAGAAAATCTCATCAAAGAAAAGCATAGTGGTAGCCTTGTAGAACATTTTGGGTAATATAAAACATTCGCTCAAGTAAATGCTTTTTATTTTTGGTAAGGAATGTCTAATGATGTAAAGAAGTTTGTTAAAAATTATAGAAAATGTCAGCTTGTAAAAGGAAGAAGTCAAAATATAGGGTTATACTAGCCATTACCCATTCCCAATAGATCATGGGATTTTGTAAGTATGGATTTTGTTTTGGGTTTACAAAAAATACAAAAAAGGAATGATTCTATCTTTGTAGTAATAGATAGATTTTTAAAAATGGCTCATTTTATACCCTGCTATAAAACTAGTGATACAACTCACATAGCTGACTTGTTTTTCAAAAAAGCAGTAAGATTATATGGTTTACCTAATAACATTGTTTCGGATAGAGATACAAAATTCATTGGTTATTTTGGCAGGAATCTTTGGAAGAATTTGGGCTCAAAACTGACATTCAATTTTGAATACCATCCTCAAAAAAATGGGAAAACTAAATTAGTTAATAGAAGCTTAGAAAATATTTTGAGAAGCTTGATAAGTGATCATCCTAAATAGTGGGATCAAGTCTTAGCACAAGGTGAATTTTTCTATAATGATTCTACAAATAGAAGCACAATAATTAGTCCTTTCCATGTTTTATATGGAATGAATACTAAAGGAATGTATGAATTGAGAAATATAGGTAAATAGGAGAAAAGAAGTGTTGAAGAGGAAGAATTTGCAATAGCAATGAACTTCAAGAAATAGTAAAACAAAGGTTATAGGTAAATTTAGAAAAGTATAAATAAAAATCAAATTTGAAAATAAGTAAAATTTAAAATAGGATATATTTTAATTGATCATCTAAGGAAAGAAATATTCCTAAGAGGAGAATATAATAAGTTAAAATTGAAAAAGATTGGACCCTTTAAAATCCTCAGAATTTTTTTAGCAAATGCATATGAATTGGAGCTTCCAATAAATATTGGAATCTCACCTAAATTTAATATTGCTAACATACATACTTATAAGAAAGATGATGAACAGGAAATTATTTATGAAGATGAAGTAGAATAAGAAATTTCATGGAAGTAGCAATTGCCAAAGAAACCTCCAAAATAACCTAAAACTATTCTAGATAAAAAAATGTTAAGAAAACCAGAGACAAAGACTACTTTCATTATTTAGTAAAATGAAAATATCATCTAGTTGAGGATTAAATTTGGATGTTAGCTTCATAAGTCAACAAATATGGTTTTATAGTGGAACAACTCATGAATAAAAGGAGTTCATGAGTGATCATTTCTTCTACCCTGGTGGTTTGATGCAGGTGCATTTTAGGGGTATTATTAAATTATTCTAATTTATGTACTTTTAAATTTTAAAATTATTATGTATGTTAAAAAAATCAACAATGGTAGAAATTAAAATTTAGTTAGATGCCAAGTTGGCAATAATTTAGTAGTCTAGAATGTTCAAATTAGCAAGTTGCGTAGGTATTATTAAATAAACTTGGATAATTCATACCTAGAAATCTAAGTTTGGTATTTTGTCCAACAAATGGATAAGCTCCATCCCAGACAAAAAGGATGAAAGGCTAGTATAGAATTTTAAAATGTATTATTTTATGGGGTTGGGGTGTGTGTTTGAAAATATATTGTGTTTGATATATTTAATAAAATAATATCTTTTGTGAAAGTATATTTTTGTGTGAACTCATGTTTAATTACAAAGGAATAAAGAAGAGAACTCCAGATTCTATCAAAGAAAGTGGTAGTTAACATATGGATATGATCATTTTCTATATTACATGATTCAGTAAATTGATATATGGTAGTAATTGGTATTTGTTTTATTATTATTCTTTTTAATAGAGAGTGGCACAATTATACTAAGAGGTAGTTTGCATGCTATAGAATAAAATTTTAATTTTATAAATAGAAAGAATATGGTGATGCCAAATCTATATTAGTAAAGTACCAAAGAAATAAATAAAAGTTTTGGTGTAAATATTGAATATTCCAATATTGTTTTGCCTGTTCAAAATTTATTTGTTGAATATTTACTTTCTTAAATAATGACACTATGATTTCAAGATGAGTCGACTCAACATTAAAGTGATTTCTAAGTTCAAATTGTATATGGCTATGTTGGAGAAGACATATAAATTCAAGTGTTGTATTGATAAGCTTTAGTCCATTTTATTGGATCAATTCATAATGTTTAGGTCATATTTTATGATGTCTCATTTATGGTATCTTTAATAAATTCATACCAATCATAAATTTAGAAAATGTTTTTTTAATCATTATATATGGATTTTGGTTATAGGCAGTCAAAAAATTGAATTGATTAGAGTGGTATTATATGTGTGTGTGTGTGTGTGTGTTTAAAATTTCCAAGTTATATCTACATCATAGGTGAAGCATTTAAGTGGAATGTAATATGATTTAAAGCCAAATCTAAGGTGCAATATGCTCAAGAATTGCCAAATTTTAATTTGGTAAAATAAAGAAAAGAAAATAATAAAAGATGTAATAAATATTATTATTTTAATAAAGGTTATAAGGAAAAAGGAAATGATTTTTTAGATTCTCAATTGAAGAATTAATAGCTACCAAGCTTTCAATAGAGGGAGATTAAATCTCAATGCCACTATCCATATTGCACATCCATGAAGGTTGTATCATTATCACTAATTTATAAATTCATATTTAAATTCAAAGGGGATTTAAATATTTGCCTTATAATTTCTAGATTAATTATGAAGGTTTGATTTTTCTCTAGAGGTTCCTCACAAATGTTCAACTTTTGTCTAGAAATTGGAATGCAGTGTTTGATTTGTAAATAAAAGAATTTATATTTTGAATAAATAATAATTTTTTATATGTTTTACACAGCTCCTTAGAGATTGGATTTTCAAAGGGATTCTCTTGAAAAACATACATATGGTCGAGGTAATGATTTTCCCAAAGAAGATTATAATCATTAAGAAGTGACTCAACAAAGACTAGCTTGTCAGAGTGAGGCTCCTCAACAACAAGTATAGATTAAAATGTGATTCATCATAGGTTGAGTTGTCAAAAATGGTTAGTTAAATAAAAATATAATAGATTGGTTGGTTCTCTTAGCCTTGGATCAAAAGTAGTTTTTAAACACCAATTTTGAATATATCTTGATCTTCGAATAATTGGCTTGGTTGGAGAGGTGTGGATTAGCTTGGTTGGGGATAGATGATTGGTAGGGGTTATATAAAGTGTTGAACTATTTTAAATGGATGAGGAATGATTATCAATTGGATAATTATAGTCTTAACATAGGTTGGTTTATGGCCTAGGATGGTAACTGTGACCTGTAGAGTTGTGATTGGATAACTTTGTTTCGATAATGAGCTACTATAGTTAGAGTAGCCTAGGATGGTATGGTAGGGAATTAAAAATCTTGGTTTCTTACACAAGCCAAAGGATGAGGTCTTGGAAAAGAAATGGTAAGCTGTTTGTGGAGCTTCGTTACTCACACAAGCTAAAGTATGAGGTCTTAGTATAGAAATGGTAGGGCATTATGGAGCTTTATTGTTTAGACAAGCCAAAGGATGATGGAATTTTATAGAAATGGTTGGGCATTATGGACCTTAGTTACTTGAATAAGCCAAAGGATGAGGTCATAGTATAGAAATGGTATTCCTTGGATGTGGTGGATCCTGGAAACTCATACAATTTGAAGGAGGGTGAATGGTATAGGTAGGGGATCAAATTTCATGATCAAGATGATACATCAACCATACAAAAAAGGGTACCACAAAACACTTTGCTTGAGGATCTTAGAGTTTTTTACCATATTGAGTACTATAAAGAGGATAAGGATCCATATGAAAAACCACTTCTTCACCATAGGGGTTTTAAATAATGTCAATTTCTGTGGCTATTCTATCATAACTTAGATTATACTTATTTCCACCATAAGTGAAATAAGACATATCCACATCAATGATGAAAGATCTACAAAAAGGATAGAGTTTTTCAAACCCTTAAAGCCAATGTCCATAGGAAAAAAGGTTTAAACTTGGTCTAGCTTGGTTGAAGGGGAGTTGTATCTCAAAAACTATTTGCGCTAAAACTTGGTATAAAATAGTATAATGTCAAATGTGTCACACAAAAGGTCAAGTGGCTGACTAAAAATTGACATGCCAAACTCTAGGTAAAAATTATTCCGAACAAGTTTAATCTAAGAAAATAAAAGTTTCTAGTTATTTTGTTCAAATGTAGCATCAAAAACTAGGCTTAAAATAGGCATACACTAGGACTTTTGACAAAATAAGCACAAAATATATAATTTCAACAAAAGGGGAGATTTAATGTAACAAATTTGGAACACTTTACCATAGGCTAAGCATTTGGAATCAAACACAAACTTGGTTAACTGGCATAAGGCATGAAACAAAAGGCACTTGGAAATATACTACTTTCTCCTAAATAAGGAAACAAACAATAGTTTTCAATGTGGGTAAATAATTAACCTAAGTTACCCAACCTAAATGAGAAATATCAGTGTCTAAGCCCAAATTAAACAAGGCATAAAAAAAATCAATAAATGTTTGTATTTGAAATTGTCAAGGTTAATTAAAAACTCAACTTAGGAAAACTAGGTTTTTTTATCAATAAGCTAGATAAAGATAAATGACATAATGACACTAGAAAAAGATCCAAAAGGTACACATGGATTGGTTTCAAAATTAGAATCTTGGCATAAGGAAAATAATTTTGTGAAACAATTTGAATAGAATAATGATGTTATTATTATCTAAAGATGTGGTCGATGATTTGTTTTCAGACTTCAAGGCACAAAACTTGAAATGATTTGGCTAGCATAATGTACCCATTTCAATCAAGTGACACACACAAAATTTTTGACAAAAAGTTCAAGGCAAAGGTATGATGTCAAATGGATAGCATAGTTCCTCTTCAAATAGTGGAGTGATGTGGACACAAAAATCATTTTGACATGACACAACAAACAAAAATAGATAGATTAGAATCAAGAACCAAGAAATAAAGGATGAAATGACATAAACATCTAAATGTAACATCCTAGATCCTATAAGTGATAAGGTTAAATCATATCTTGAAACTCCATATATATACATGCTCTTGGGAGGATTTTAAATTTTAATCTAAAAATGAAAGCACATGAATTAGTAGGGTTTTTACACCCCTATTCTCCCAAAATATTGTATGGTGGCATGGAACTTTAGGCTACTCACCTTACATCAATAATATGTCTATGGTAAGTGGGGTTGCTCTAAAACTAATTTTTTTTACCATCTATATGGTCCTATGTATGGTTAACACTAGAGATGCATCATGTCAATTTATTTCATAATAGATAACATATTATGCAAGGGTCTATTCCTCTACATAGTGATTCCATCTATGGAATTATTAGTGGAATCCCTTAGTTAGCCAAACTTGACTTGAGTTTTTGTTATGAAAGGAGAGGTTAGCTTCTCAATCCCTTTGCGCTCATCATATACATTCCATAATTTTTATACCCTACTATGGATAAGTGTTGAAACAATGCTAGGAGATGAAACCCTAGGTTAAAGATTCCCTAAAGAACTTAAGAAAAAGCTATGAACTCCCCTTCACAAGATAAGTTGCATAAAATAAATGACTAAGTGAAAAAACTTTATAAGTTATGTTTAGATCACCCACACCATATAATTTTTTAGGTGAAAAGATGATTTTGGTCACCCAAGTTATTTAAAGGGGATGGGGGAAGATCATACACACAATCTTTATTTTATGAAAAATAAACAAGTAACAAACACTTTCAAGAGTTTACAATCTAAGTCAATGTTTATTTTATGGACCAAATTGAGATGTTTGATAAATTTTTTAGGGCCTTAGCTTAAATTTGTAAAATCTTGTAAGAATTTTCACAAAACACCTAGGTTCATTTTAAGCACTTAAACAAAATGTTCAAGATTTAGTAATTCTTTTTAGGCATCAAAATGAAGTGTTCATGTATTTAAATTTGAAAATTTAGGTCCTATTTTAACTTGGTCATACAAGGGTAAGAGAGTTTCCTTATAGATTAAATCACATTAATGGAAGAGAAACCAAGTTTTGGAAATATATCTATTGGGTTTCTTTGTATTTTTCACATAGAGACCGATGTCGGTCACCTATGACTGATGCTAGTTATCAGAGAACTGATACTAGTTGGTAATAACTAATACTGATCAATAAAGACTAATGTCAGCTTCTTGTGAATCTAAAGGAAAAAAATGATTCCAAAAACATTTTTTATCTCAAGTTAGTATGAATATTCCATAAAACATTTAATAAGATGACTAGATAGGGAAAATGCAAACTAATAAAATCAATAAATAACAACTAGGAGTTTCCAAAAGATTCAAAATGCAAGTTTCTAAGCCATTTCTTCTCCTACACCCTAATCAATGATGGTTACCTAGAACAATAATTTTTAGGTATAACCAATTATGGTTAAGTATAAACAATGTCAATTATACCTGATTGATGTTGGTCTCTATATAAATCTAAGTTAGCACAAAAAACAAAAATACGGTAAAAATAAAGCTAAAACTCTAATTTTATATTTTAAAGCATTCATTTGAAAATTTTGGAGTTTCATCTTGGTCTCCTTAGTACATGAGATGTTTCTATATCCCACCAAGTGTTCTATTTCTGATCATAAGAATTTTACAATAGAGAGGACGTAATATCAAGTGTTAGTTTCATAGGATAATGAAATCAACACACTAACATGCTAACATATCTAAGTCTAGATAATATGGGGAGCATAATGTAAAAAATACAATTGAAAACCCAATTTAAATGCAAATAATAACAATCCTTACCTTCATTGAGATCTCCAAGTAATTTATTTGTGGCTTGCGTAGTTTGTGCTCAAAGAGTCTTTGGTAATGGAGTATTATTTGCTCCTTCTCTCCTTGGCACCATTGTGGATTACTTTATGTGGCTTATGATTGTGTCTTGGATCAATATTTTGGAATTATAACACTATTTGATATAAAATCATGCTTACAAAATTTATATTATAGATCTATAATTTTCTAAGCTCATAAATGAAGAGGTAAGGGCTTGTATTTATTGGCTTTAAGAATAATCCACACTCGAGGTGAGTTAAGGTGTAGTTTAAACATGGAATGAGTTCAAACCTAAACTAGGTGAGTCAAATAACCTGATTAGAGTTAAAATGTACCAATTACTCATGGTTTTTAATGAATTGGCATGGATCTCCAAAATGATATATTTTCCAAAGGCTTGACAACTTGCAAAGGTAATCATGAAAATCTAGGATATTTCATATTTTTGAATTTCATTTTTTAGTGATTCATTAATTGTGAATAGATAATTCAACTAATAATTTAATTTGGTTTATAGTTTTAATTAATTATGATTTATTGTTTAACTCTTTCAATATTTGATTTTATGTGTGTAAGTGCCCCACTTAATAGGTCCATAGGCCAAATTGACTATTGTGATGCCACAAGGTGGTTAGAGATGAATTAGTGAGAGTTTATGGTTATATATGGTAGTATAACCTAATTAGGGATACATAAATATGATATTGATCTTTTATGAATGATGCATAAGAAAATTTGGGACTTTCAATTGTTCTTAGGCTTAATTTACAATAGTTTGTAGAAATCGGTCTAAATTTTGGTCAAAAGCCAGTTGGTGGCTAGTTTTAGGTGTCTACAATTCCTATTCAATATATAAAACTATATAATAGGTTAAATAATAATTTACAATAGTGACACCCTAGACTTCTATAAACAAGGCTAATAATACACAAATTAACTTTTATAATATTATAATATCACCTCTAATAATGCTATCAAGACACACAATATTACTTAGATCTACATCAACTACTCTATACCTAGGAAAATAAATATGGGACCAATTAATATAACCATATATTCCATCTCATGTAACTTATTACCTCTCACCTTTGATAATTAATCAAAAAATGTGATACACATCCTCTAATGTAACTATCATCTCCCCTATTAGGAGCTATAAGCTACAAGTATTTGGGTTCTACCTATCAGCTCATGCTATGATAATGTTGATGTTATAAGGGAACTTTCATAATTATGAAATATACCCAAATAAAACCTTATCCATTATGGCTCAATCAAATATATCTAGTCTTAACTTTACCAGCATATAAAAATGCATCCCATGCCAAAACTCTTAGATATATACCTCTTTCTATAAAACAAAAATAATCATTAGTCAAGGAATTATATAAATTAAATACAAAATTTACAAGTTAAAACCCACAAAAATAAGTAAGGTAACAGTGTTGGATGCTAACAGTGATGTTGGATAGAAGTGTAAGATATTTGCATCTAGAAAGTAGACACTAATATTGAGAGATGGACACAACTATTCCAAATGTTGAAAGAAGTGTCCATCAACACTCACAAAGAAATTATTTTCTAAAAATTAAAAATAAAAATAAAAAATCTAACTTTTCAATACAAGTCACACCTAAACCTACTTACCATCTCCTCAAAGTCCTAGCTGGCTAAGGTTGTTCAGATCACCCCAAATTATAGTGGTCGTGGGACTCTACCATGTGGCATTATATTTTTCTACTTAGATAACAAAATTTTAAAATGATCAAAGTATAAATGAATTGAAATTTCCATTCAAAACTCCTAATATACAAATTTTATAATAAATTAATATTTACATATCTTGAGTATCAAACATCTAAATTCAAAACTATGAAATGCATTATGATATATGAAATGAGAACTTTCACATTATAAAATTTTGGAAAGATTTAAGAAATATCAAAAATTACATAAATTTTTTATTAAACATAGATACTATTCAAAATCATAGGTGCTACTATATTCTCCTAAAAATTACATAGTGTCACACTCCTAATACAAATTTGATAACAATGTAGTGACCTCCTATTTTCTATTTCATAGGGAATTATCTATATCTACTCCTTCCCTATACCTTCTTATTAATCCCTTGAACATTTTAGGTCCCCTTGATTTTGAATTTCCTAGTTATTTTTACTTTATTTTAAAACTAACCATGGATGACAAAATTGCCACCCCATGTAAAGAAATCACCCTTCTTTGTTATGCAACCACCCCTTAGTTTACATAACCACCATAATGATTATGTAAAATAGGTAGAAATTTTGATGTTAAGAGATGGTTTTTCATTAAATGTGTGGTGGTCCTATAATTTTAAGTGGTGGTTCTAAAACCACCCCTACATAAAGTGGCAGTTCTATCATAATTTAAATGCCTTCAAAAATTAGATCTCATGACTCTAGTTTTCATGCATTTTACATAACTAACACCACATTTCTTATTTTTGTCACTTTGTGTTCACCTAAAATTAGGTCCAACTAAATGTCTCTTCTATTTTTATTCCTCTTCAGTTCCTATCAAGTTGAACTCAACATCAAGATTAGTTGAACTCCTTTATGTAAGCTCCCATCTTTTCCTACAAGAAGGATAATTTTGGTTTGATTTGAAATCCAAAAATTTCCATTAAAATTTGTTATTGAGAATATTTTATAACCACAACCTTGCTATAATTTCCAAAATATTTAGCCTCTATTTTTTCAAGATAACTACATAGTCACAAGTGAATAAGTGTTCTTGGTGAAATCAACCCAAACTTTGCAAGCTAAGACATTAGCCAACCTCAGTTCAATTAGCCTCCATTTGTTTATTATGTCCCCTCCTTTTTCATCTTGTCTTAGATTTTGTGCATCCTACATCTAGAGAGTTTCTAAAATTTATATACAAGCATATGGATTAAAATACTGATTATTTTTTATGCAATCATAAATGCATCATGTCTAGAAATCAATCCTAACTCAGAAAAGATAGATCATACCATACACTTTCAGTTGGGGACACATTTGTTAAGTGGGAACATGACCAATATGGGGATCTAATAAACCTAATTAAGGGATCTCTTACCAAATTAAACTATGCTAAGGAGGGTTGAAAATCCTCCATTCAATCACAATCATGAAATAACCCTAAGGGAGTCTTGTGTTTTCATATATCTCACTAAACTACTAACAAGTAAAGTAAAATCTAATCTAGTGCTTACCAAACCTTTTGGTAAAAAGTGTGGGTTATAAAACATAAAAGTAAAAATGCATAAGAGACATATACTCATGTCAATTTATATGGAATCCTAAGGCATGGAAGATAAGTACAAATACATATCTATCTACTCTTATGAAGGAGGAACAAAGTTAGGAATACTTACCTTTGAAGATGAACCTACTAATCCTCAATCTCTCTCTTGGCCAAGATGCTTCATAAAATGTTTTTGTGGTATGCAAAAATGACAAGGATAAATCATCTCTAGGATACACAACCTATCAATGTATCTAAAATAGTTCTCCATAAGATAAGATTCATATCTCCAAAGAAAGTATGAAACCCTAAGCTTTTTCCTCAAGTAAAATGGTCAATAAGCAGAAGCACAATATATCTTACTTGTTCTTCTCATAATAAATGATGGAAATGAACTTGTATATATAGGTGGATTTGACCCTTAACCCTTCCAAAAATCCTAACTGATAGGGTTGACCCAATTGACCTAACATGATTTTAGACAATTATTCTCTAGGTAATGAGCTAGGTCAGCCAAATGCCAAACTAATTCCTAAGTGAAAATAACCCTAAACTATATAGAGTCAACCCAATTGAAATAACATAGTTGAATGACAAAAAAGGATTAAGGTGAGGAATTGGAGGATAAAATGTAGAAAGTGATTGGAAAGGGTACAATAAAGAAGAACAATCTTAGGGATAATGGTTTTATTAGACAAGTGTGTAGATAACAAATGGCAAAAGAGACAAAAATCCTATGAAGTAACAATGGTATACTCACCCCTTTGTCAATGATTCCTTAAGGTGTGAACTTAGATAGATTAAGACTCGATGGGTTTACGAAAGATACAAAGTGTCAATATTTGATAAAAATTTGAAAATATTTTGTATATACATATTCCCCGCTTGGATCTCATCACATGTCACATGAGTGCAACATGGGATGGTTCTTCCAGAATAGAACATGATAACACATAACATTGATGCTAAGTAAAATGCAGTAAGGAGAAAATAAGATAAACGAAAGGACAAAATTGAAAAATGCATACCTTTACTCACCTTATTACTATATAAAAATAAGTAGAATGCAAGAGAAGTGAAGGTGTCCAATGTGCATAAAATTAGGTGAACCTATAAAAGTCAGTGCAAAAAATAGCCAAAAATATAAATTTTTGGAGATAGGCATATAGTAGTGGAAATGATTCATACTTAATCATGATTTTAGAACATTTTATGGTTGAGAAAACAAATGAGTAAAAATAAAGATATGGGCAAAATAAGAAATCTGATGGAAAAGATTAAAAATTTTGAAATATGATTTTAAATAGGTTGAAATGAAAGTCATTTATTATTTTTAACTTGTGAAGAAGAGAAAAAGAGATCTAATAGATAAAACAAGTTAGGATGGTGAGGAGATAATAGGCTAGATGAGAAGGACCTCTAGTGGTAGTAGTGGTTGCACTACAAGTAGGTAATTGAGAATCTCAAGCTAGTTTTTGAATATTTTAATGATTTTAAGTGTATTTTATAATTTTGTAATTTAAATCATTTATAGACATCTTAATGAACTCAAATCAAATGATAAGGTAGGAAAAACCATTTAGGGAAATGGGTTTGAAAGGTTTGGGGAAATAACTATCAAAATTCATTGATTTCACAAAATGTAAGGGGTCAATAAGGAAAAATAACTAGGTCAACCTCGTTGACCTATTAGGCTAAAAAGTGTCAAAATCCACACTATCGACCTAGTAGGTGTGTGTCGATGTAGTATGTTTTCTAGACTACTGACTTAGTATATTACTGCCGACCTAGTATAAAAAGTCATGATGATAATGCAATACTAATAGAGGAAAAACAAAAGGGTTGACTTGGATTTTTAATTGAACCAAGTCAAAATAAGTAAATTTTGGTCAAACTAGTGTTTGACCAGGGAATTAGAATAGTAGAGAAATGCATGCAAAAGGCCAAAAGAGTGTTAGAAGGGCCCAAAATTACCAAGTGAGGGCTAAAAGGGCTAAGTAGGCTAAAAATAGGTGAAATTGATTAAAAATGATTAGATTAAAGAAATTAAGCTTGTTTTTGTATTTGAAAAGAATGTATTTTGGTTATAAATGACATGAAAGATGTAATACATATTTTTTTATTTCCTAATTATAGAGGCATTTGATATTATGGCATTTGGTGGATGCATCATGGCCTTTATACTTATTAGAGTGATTATCTATAGAGGATAGAGCCATATTGATTTCTATAGGTTGAGGAGGTATCATAGAGATGTGTAGGATACCACTTAGTTTAGATTTGTTAGTCATGTTCCTAGGATGTTGGGAATGATTGACTAACACCTTCATGTGGGAGGTGGAGAGGGATACCATATAGGTGGGTATCACCTTGAGGATGTGCATGACATTCTAAGTCTACCATGTAAGGGACACCCATAGTCAAAGGAGTACCTAATAATGATGAGGAGGGATGGGCAGGGTCTATAGAAAGCCAAATAAGGGTTTCATGCATCTTATAGATAAAAAAGCTATAGGGGTCAAGGTACTTGGTAAAGTAGTAAAGATTAGTCATAACATTATCTATGAGCATACTCCTATGAGGTCTTTAGAAACTAGAAGTGTCAGCACCATCTCTACCCTATGATAAAGAGGAAAAATACTAAAATTAGGAACTATAAATAATAGAACATGAGAATATACATGAAAAGACTAAAGCAAAGAAGAATAATAATGGATAATTTTAGCATCATGGGCTTGAACAAGACCACCTAGGAATGGATCTTCTAAGGTGTAACCATCATCATAGTTAGGTTTATGAAGATCAATGATGCATGTAAGAATGAATTTGTCATCCAATGAAGTTTGATTAATAGAATTTCAAGTCTTAGTTAAGACAACAAGAATATCATCACAAGGAGGTTTGTAAGAATGAGGCTATAATAAATCTAAGAGATGAGATGAGGTGAGAGATAATAAGTTTTAATCTTTAGGTTGATTTTATTAGGTTCATCATCATAAAAATATAAGAGGTTAGGAGGAATATTACTAATGAATTTAGGATTCCCATTGTAACCTTGAGTTGAATTGATGGGAAATTAAAATATTGAGACTCACAAAATAGAAGACTATGCAAATATTCAAGAGTAGGAATTTTAAGACAACAAGGTCTTGGAATTATTTCAAATTTAAAGTTTTAGTGTCACCCAAAATCCTATAAATGGCTGCATTGTGAGTTAATTTAATGCACTGGTAGGTGGAAGAAACAACTATTCTCATATGATGAGTCCATGACCTACTAAGCAGGATGTTATAAGAAAGAGGAAATTTAAATATCATCATCATGACATTAATGATGATAGTTGGATGGTAATGGGAAGCCACCCACAACCTAAAGGAGGCATTTAACTTAGATCATATCCTTGACATGTGTTGTGTGTGGATTTTATATTTCACTTAGAATATCTAATGGTTTGATAAAATTGAGAGAGGTAACACAAGTGCCTAAACCATGAACAATCAATACATGCTTGACTTGGATATCACCAATCTAGACTCTAATTAATAGAGGATGATTATCCACAAAAAAGAATCTCATTAGGAATCATAGAATTTATATGGAATTTTAAGAAAAGAGAAGTTTCCATTATTTCATCAACATAGATGGACATCTCTTCACATTATTCTAATATGATATCATCAGATCTAGATAAGGTTACTTTGTGTCCTACTAGAGGAGGATGAGTGATGCTCATTTCAAAAAAGAGTTGCATAAGATAGTTTCAATGATGTAGAGACATCCTCATAAGCTCAAAAAATGGAATTTGAGATGGGAGATTAGTGAGTTCCATGATATGATCCCACTCATCATAACCCATAATAAGGTTGTTATAAATAGCTACATAGTGATTACTAAGGACCTCGAAAGGAGGAGATGAAGTGCGTTAGAATTTGTGTTGATAAGAAGGATAAGGTATAGAATAAGGTTGTAAATTGTGTTAAGAAGGTGAAGTATCTGGTTTAGGTGTAGGTTGAGAGTTGGTAAAAGATGTGTTGATAGAATCTTGATTGTCATTCATATTAGGTAAAGAAGATGGAGGGATGGTAGAAATAGAATGGGAAGTGTTATCCAAGGGAGGAGTTAGAAGTGGTTCATTAAAGGTTATAAGTTCATCTTGTCCCAATTCATTTAAGTGAGTTGGATAATAATCCTAGATAACAGAAAATGTGTAAGACAATAGAGGAGTGTAGATAAGTTGAAGATCAATAAAAGTAACCACCCTTCACATATTAGTCATATTAACCACATTCTCTTCAGGTGTGGCATCAATAAGACTTTCTATATTATTGGTGTAAGGGGGAGGTCTTATCTTGGGTATCTTGATTAGGAAGAGGGTCGTTATAGATAGCCAAATGAGCATTAGCTTGGTTCAAGGCTTGAGATATAGTATGTGTTTCATAAGCCTTAAAAGTAATGCCATAGGTTTGTTAACATTTTTGAATGATAAAATTATGATCAAAATTAGGACCAATCATAAAATCCATAGGTAAATTATGAAGCTTCCTACATGTCTCATGAGAATGACCCCAACTAGCATGAAACCAAAAAAACTTATTGTGATAATACCAGGATGTCATAGGATGAGTGGAATCAAGTTCTCATGGTCGAGGCCTAGGTAGATGTTTAAATAATTTAGCTGAGGATAAGGGTTTTTGAACATCAATGGTAATAAATGAAGATAAATGTGTATTTGTGTATTATTGAGAAGGGGAAACTAATTCTAAAGATTGGTTAAGAACAATAACTTGAATAGTGTGAATGGTGTCATAAGAGTCCATGACACCATCATTGGTAGGCATTATGATTTTTTTTCTTAAATAAAATGTGAGGACCCTAAAAAGGTTAAGATGGATTGAATTGATGAATAAGGAAATATTGATATTTAGATTACTTAATAGTCTCCTCCAAAGTATGCGGAGAGAGAGAGAGAGAGAGAGAGAGAGAGAGAGAGAGAGAGAGAGAGAGAGAGAGAGAGAGAGAGAGAGAGAGAGAGAGAGAGAAGCCAATATTGTAACTTGGGAAAAAGAGAATTGGTAAAGAGATGGAAAAGGTTATCATTGGTCATGTTATGTTCATGTTTATTGGACAATGTTTTCTAACTTTTAACAAAAGCTTAGGCAACTTTTTTTTTAAGTTGTTTACAATTTATAAAGTGGGCCAAAGTGTTTTTAGGAAGATCACTAGTTTATAAGTCTTGAACTAGATCATTTACTAAATCTTCCAAACTAGTAATAGATTGAGTTTTAAGTTGGTTGTACAAATCTAAATAATCACCCATGAGGTTTATGGCTAATAGTTTGGTAGTAGAAAAGGTATTCAATTTGACCCAATCCTTATAAATATTTCCAAATGTTTTGAGATGAAGAGTAGGATCAGTTGACCCATTGTAAGAAATTATAGGGGTGATACCTCCTATATCAATATTAACAATTTAAGTGGTAAGAGGTTGATTTTGAAGATGATTAATGGTTTTATTGACCAAAGTAGGTTGAGGGATGAGATTACCATAGTAATATAGAAGAGGAGGTGGGGGAACATTTTGATTATGCATGCCCTAAGACAGTTTTTGAAGATGATTTTAAAGATGGAGAAGGTGATTTTGCATTCTCATCATTTGATTTGTATTATGAGATTGAAAATTATTCATTTGATTAAGTGTTTGTAATAATATTTGGTGGGTTTTATTGGCATTGTTATCATTATTTTAAATATATTAGAGTTGGAATTAGTTGATTGGGTACCACTATTGGCATTGATAAGGGATTGAGAAGAAATATTAGAATGTGAGGCACTAGTGGAAAATTTTTATTGTGTGGAAAAAGATGAACTAATGAAGGGATGAGAGGAGGAAGCACTAGAAGAATGATTACCTTGGGTAGAAAATGATGCACTAGTGGAAGGATTAAGGAGAGTGTCAAGGTCAACATACCCCATTTATGAAAAATAGGGACCCTTGGGGAAACTTTGAACCTTAATACTTAAAAAATTGATATGTTTTTCACTTTATTTGAATTAGAAGATCATCCATCCTTGATAATTTTGGCCTATTCATTCATATTTCTACTTTAACCTTTACTAATGTTACTAACAATGGATCTTCATGTTTTAGTTGCAGGTTTCATGGCACCTTCATTTAAAGGACTACACTTGGAATTTACAAATTAATCCTATTTAGGCTTTTAATTTCTTTTGGTCTATGAAAAATCAAAGTTGAATTCATGTTCTAAATTCCTCCTTCAGAAAACCCTAGCTTAGACCTTTAGTTCAAATCTAATTTGGTGGGAGAAAATTTAGTGGGAGTGTCTTTTAAATGCTTTTGGAATTAATCCTAAATATCATGTTAAGGTGTGGTCATGTTTTTTAACATGACCAAATCTTGGTCTAAAATTATAGGTTTGGTATTTTTATACTCTAAACCCCTTTGGCTCCCATTGTATTGTAAACAAGGTCTAACTTTTATGTTTGTAAGGACCTTTTTTTTTCTTAACTTGGTATCTATTTATGTTATGGTCCTCTTTTTATGAACTCAGACTAAGGTATTAGTATTAAGGCCACATTTGTGTTTATTAACATGAACTAGACCTTAGTACTAATAACTTAGCCTAAGTCTTAGCATTGACTAGCTATAATTTAAATTCTTGTCTCTTCATAAAATTGACAGATTTCACTTTGTCATGACTAGTTGATCAGATAGAGAAATGGAGGCTTGATGAATATAAAGCCTTTATCCATCATACTAATCTCACATGATCACCCAAATCAAGATCGATGGTCCATGATTGCTCACATGAAATAGATTTGATGGAGCAGACATAACATTATAATGTCAAAGATCCACAAAAGTCCTATGAGGATGACAA
This sequence comes from Torreya grandis, assembly GCA_037957365.1. Classification (NCBI taxonomy): domain Eukaryota; kingdom Viridiplantae; phylum Streptophyta; class Pinopsida; order Cupressales; family Taxaceae; genus Torreya; species Torreya grandis. The sequence goes on from JARHVA010004204.1 coordinate 299,289, forward strand.
GTGTCACCACCTTGGGAACTTGACTCTTGATTAATGGTCTATGTGTCCTTCTAGGGTTAGTAGGGTAAAAGATTAGGAACCCTATAAAATCACCATGTAGTACTCCCATATTTGAGCTTAATGTTAAAAGGGCCCCATGCATCAAAATGTAGACTTAATCTAAGTTTTTAACCTAAGTTTTATTTTATTTTTTAATACAATGAAACCTTAGGCTAAATCCTTAGATTATCACTATAATGTTCAAAAGTTAGTATATTATTATTATTTGATGACTTAGTATAACTTAGTCTAAATTTCATATATGACCCTAAGCTAACTTGATCCTATTCATGATTATAGGGACCAATGATATGCATCCACTTAGATCATGATCTATGATCTACACTTACTCATTAGGGATGATATGATGAAACATATTAAACATAGGATTCTATAGGATCAACTATGTTTGGGACTTAAATTTGATGCTCTCATGCCCATCATTTTATGTCCATGAGGCCATCATTGACATGTGTGAGGCCATAAAATTTTAACCCCATATGAAAGGTTATTAGAGATTAATTTTGAAATTCATATGAATGTTAGGAGATGTCCACAAATCTATCATTTATGTCCATGAGACCATTAAAATTCAACTCAATAGCCAATTTCACTCAAAAAGAAAATGCACCTAAGTCTTGCTTCGTGATGCCTAAATTGATCACCATATATTAACTTGGTTGTTTAAATCCATGTTTAAACTCAAGATCCTTGTAAATAGGTTTGTATTTACATAGATAATATTGAACATCATTCTAAGATATATTCCTATTTTTAAACATTGACATGAACCTTAGTCTATATAAGCCTCATGGTATTTTAAATCTAATAAGTTTAGTTTGACCAAAAAGGCCCATCACGATAAGACTTAGCCTAGGACTTGTTACCTAAAGTTTTATCAAGTTTATTAACATGATAAAACCTTAGGTTAAATCCTTGCATTAGTTCCATTAATCATTTAGGGGAAGGCCCCTTTATATTATTCTCTATAACTTAACTTAAAACTTTAGCCTAAAGTTTATATCATGTTTATAAACACAAAATAAAATTTAACCTAAAGTCTTAAGCCTATTTCCACTTCTATTTCCCAGTGCTAATTAAAGATCATGTAACTTCATAGGATTGATTACTCATGGCTAATCAGAGCAAGATGATCAGATGGAGTGTAATCAACATGGAATATTCAATGAAAACTTTGAAGGCCTATGGGCTTGATGCATGGCAAACATGCATTCCCTATGTGATTTATAGGATACATATCTCAAGATTCCTACAAGGATGCCAAGTGGCATGTTTGAGAAGACCAATTTAGACAAGGACCAATATGATGCAAGTCCTAAGATCACAATAAATGACCCACATTGATTTATGCATGAAGATTTGATGGTGCAAGACAAAGAAAATTTTAAAAGGCAATGCCTAGTGCTTTGAAAGTATTAATGAAAATGCCATGAAAGTTTCTATATAGATGCCACATAGATGTCGCACAAGCATAAAATGACAAAATCAAATATTTTATGGGCACAAAAAGGAAAAAGTATAAAGGCAAGGGTCTAAATCAAACCCAAGGCATAAATTTACCTAAGTCTAAGCAACTATTGCCATTAAATCTATATAAAATCCCTAGCCTTCACACAAATCCCTAATTTTAGCCTAAATCAATCATAGTTGAGCAAAAGATATCCGTATTTCTATTTAGACAAGTGTAAACTAATATAGAGACAATATATGGGCTAGTATTGAATAATTTTCAAAGCTCACATTTATGGTGGCTTGAAGACAATAGAAAAAGGACATATAATTATATTTGACCTCAGATATGAAAGGTAGAGTCTTCAAGGACATATAAATTGATACTAAATCATTAAACACTAGGAGTAACAATTGGTCCTAACATTTTTGGTCTATTGAAAAAATGTAGGCCATCATAAAGGAAGAACAAAAGAATGCCACAATAAACCAAAGATGTAATGACTTGGTATCTCTTTAAATCACTTAGCTCCACTTTGCAGTAGCAAAACCTAAGGTATTACACTATATCAATGTCATTATTCCTATTTTTAAGGATTTCAAGACTGGTCAGGACATGATAGTGCATAAACATGGTTTTAAAAAATTAGAATATATCTCCCCTCTTGCATTTGAAATTTATTACAAGCTACATAAACCTTAAGTGGATTTACCAACAATTAGAGAATGGTTAAGCGAAAATGACATGAAATCCATCCTTACCACATGGTTATACTTAAGGACTTATGTAATCATAGACCCCATTGGTAAAATATCAATTGCCTAGTTTAGGGGAGGAATTAGAATAATCATGACACTACTAAATAGATTTTTTGGGGGCCTTTCCACCACCCATGTTAAAAAAATCTGGGTGGCTTATGTCTATTTCATGGTGGGAGAGGGACTCACTCCCCCAATAGGTGAGATGATCAACATTCGCTTGAAACAATAATTCTCAACCATAAAGAAGAAAATCAACAATCACTTCTTTATGATGTCTATCTTTTAGATTCCCTAATAGCCACCACCAAAATTATTGACATGAATAATTGGTCACCTAAGGGTAGAAAAATATCTCCTATCACTATTCTAAATTACATATATTCAAATATAAACACAACATATAATTTATTTATGATTGTGTATATCCAAATGTAGTAGAGGCCACTACAAGGATTCTTATGGGTAAGGTAAACCCTATAATAAAGAAGTATGTGGAGATAATTGGGGATATCTACTTATATCTAGACTAAAATATGATTAGAACAGAAAGGAACCTAACTTAGACACTCAAATTACAAGTCCGTGTGGCTAATAAATTGTCAGAGCAAGGAATAACATATCAATTATTCCATGGTATAAATGGAGTATGCAAGAGCAAAAGGAAAGTACTCCTCCACCCTTTTCCTTTGACCATTAGTATTAATGTATTTCACAATTGGGAGTATGTGGACAATATATCAAGACAACAAGAATCCTTCAATTTAAATTTGGATGAGTTAAGACAATGTGAACCTTATGATAGGATTATGAAGTATTTGAAATCAAAAATGATAAATAAAACCTTGAACACCAATGAGGTGTCAATGACATAATGTATATTAGGGACTCTAATTTCATAAAATTATTAGATAGGATAAAGAAACATAATATCAGGTTTGAGGTTAGGTTGGCTAGAGATGAAAAATCACCTAGTGAAATATGGAAAATGGGACCCATGCAATACCACTTGTTACCTAGACCCTCTATAGAATAGCCATAATCAAAAGTATAAAACCCTAAAGTACAAGTTACATAAAGGTCTAAATAGAGATTGGAAGAGAGACTTGGTGAAGGTGCCTCATATTTAGCCCAACCTAATATACTAGAGTCCCCAATTGAGTACATTGATATGATTGCACTAGGTCATGAGGAGATAGTGGAGGATACACTCAATGTATTTTCTAATGCATATGGATCAGATGAAGAAGAGGAAAAAGTAGAAGAACATCAAGACCAAGATGAAGAAAAAAAGGAAAAAGGGAAGGAAATAACTTTGGACCTAATTCTAGTTGTACCCATACAAAAGATTAAGGTTGAGTTAGCATTGGTCTCAATTTGAAGGAGGAAACCAAAGTTAACCTTCACTCATCCTTTGAGTGAAGTTAACTTATTCAATGATGAGAATCCTATTCATGGGAAAATAATCCTTAAAAAGTTCCTATATGGAAAAATGTAAAAAAATCCAACCCTAAACCATTCATGGGCTATGACCAAGGTAATCAACATCACTACCCATGATGAGCTCAAGCCATGGATAGTTGCCTTGATGAAGGAAGAACAAGAAATAAAGGTGGCAGACCCTAGGGAGTCAAGTGTAATTTAAGTGGACACTCTTATGGCCTAAAATAACAAAAAAATGGAGATTTTAGGACCCCCAAAGTTGATAGAATCATTGTTCGGTGTGCAGTTCAACCCAGAGACTGTAGGATTGGAAAGAGTGGCAACAAAGAAAGCCATGATTGGGGGTGAAGAGACCACTTTTTAAAGACTTGAACCACTTGTTGGGTTGACTCCAATAGGATGTTAGGGACCTTTTGAACACCCAATCCATGAATAATATATAGTTTAATTAGTTTTTGTTCATTTAACTCAACTAAAATCAAGCATCAAAGGCTTGTATGAAAAAATAGAGAACCTACATAAACAAAAGTAAAATTTTAGGTTGCAAGTTGTTCTATCAGACCCTACAGAAATAATTAAGATGTTTGAGGCATATTTTTATGATATGTTTGACTCCTTTAAGATAATTAAGACAAGTTAGAGTCCACTATCCCACGTAGATGTAGTATCCAAAGGTTTAACAACCCAATGGTAGAACTCAAAGGGTATAATGAAGGAGCTAATCAAAATACTAGTTGAGGATTGAATCTATAATTTCAAAACCATTAGTTTCACCCATTTGAAAAAAATAGTGGGAATAATTGTTAAAAAAATCCAAGGTTTGAGTACATGGTCAAGGAACTTTGAAAGGCTCCTAAGAGATGATAAATATCTTATGGATAGAATTGAACAACTCTTTAGAACCATTATTACTAAGCCTACAAATCTTAGCTCCCTAGGCATCATTGTAAATGATGAATACAAGCACAAAGTCATCTTAGTCATACAATAAGTATGAAGAAAGAATCAAGACAAGTATGGTAATAACAATAATATGATCATGAATATGATCCCATATGTATATGAGAATATTTTTTATGTAAGGAACATCAAAGAGGCCATGATAAGAAATGACAGATTTTAAAAACTTGGTTGACTAGGAAGATAAGTGCCTCTTAGAGCCATTTGTCAATTTAAAGATATTTTATGAACAAAACCAAATGTCCATGAGGATTATTGAGAAAAAATAGGGTATTTATTAAACATAGGGCCCACCAAATAGCTAATAATATTCTATTTTGTTAAAAACATTGTAATATTTGAAAATGGAATATTCTTTTTGTAAAAGCATGTAAAAATTTATTATCACATTTTCCTATAAATTAGTCCACTTGGGAAAAGGGAAATGTATTATAGAAACTTTGTAAAATGGATAGTTAGCCTTTCTTTTGCATATTTGTAACTAATATGATTGACTAGTATACTACCTTAGCCTCTTATAAAAGGTAGAATTACCGTTTATAAGAACTGGGGTAATCTAATAGTTAGAAACTACATTGTAAATTTTTGATCAATTTAATACAATAAGGGAATGTTGCAAATTTTGTGCCAATTATTTTGTATGAAGTGTCATCATGGATTCTCTCTCAATTGTCTATTCTAAGTCTTATATTTAAATGGGTTTTTAAGAATTCTAGACATGCATCTATAATACAGGGTTGCTAATTTTTGCAAATTCTAGATTAGCTAAAAGTATTTAAGTTTACTTCATTTCATTTTACTCTACATGAGGATGTGTTATGCTATTTTATTATAGTAGTAAATCTTTAAACTAAATCTAATTCCTACTTATATCCTTTCACACTATCCTTAAAAACTAACTTGGTGTGTAATGAGATTTGAGTATATGTTATTTCATGTTATACACTAGTTAAATGTATGTTCAATTGGCATATAAACCTTGTCATAATGTTTGAGGTAAATATCAACAATCATATACTTTATTTCTAACCAAATTACTCTATTTTATATATCATTGTAAACATTCATTCTAGAATAGTCTTAAAGTAGAGTTTGGTCATGATTCACCAATAGTAACACAGATGCTACATACCTCACAAATATTATTAAGGACCAAGATGGCTCGCAACAACCAATTAATATAAATGTTGTGGAAATAGTCTACATTTTTCCTCTATTTCACCAAGGATAATCCAAATTATCACAACCTATAACTCATGATTTAAACTCCTTGAGTTCTAAAATGAGAAGTGTTCTTTAAACATTGAGAGAACATGTGATACACATAGAGGCATCAATAAGCAAAAGCTCCACTAGTGCTAGAAGGAGGGCCATCTTTGTGAATTTGTAGGATATTTTCTAATTTTTGTGTTTTGATCAAATATTGGTGTCATCTTTACATATTTGCATAGTTATTTGCTCAAAAGTGTAAAAATCATCAATATTTGTGGTTTTTAACCCATCTTTGTGCTTATTTTAGACAAAGATCAAAGTTATTTGAAGATAGACACTTAATTCTGGTAAAGATAGCTTAAGATCGAAGAATCTAAAGTATTTGAGGTTAGAATAGATTATTTTTGTTAAGGATTGATAAATCATCTACAAATATGAGTTTATTTGAGCTTATAATTATTAATATTGATCATATTTACATAATTGGACACATCTTTGAGCTAACTTAGTTAAATTTTGGCATCCTTTGTTGTTATTTATATAAATATTTGAAAAATTTGCTTAATGTAAAAGTATGATCCTTGTTCTTCATAAAGGTTAATTTGAAACATTGTAATTCAAATAAGACCCAAATTTCTCAAGCTAAAATTTCCTAAAATCATAACAAGATCACATTAAGAAATAAGAGAGCCTCTGTTGGAACTAGAGATCCATACGAAAGCTATGAAAGATACAGGTAGGCATAAATGTTTGAAGTCTTTTCCAACTTCACCACTCTAAGGTACTCTCATGTTCAACCTTAATTGATGTATGGTATGGTTAGGTGATTATTACATAAATTAACCAAGTGTAGTGCATGATCTCCCCTATAATCTTGGGAAATATTTGCCAACATTTATCCCAAATGGTGTTGTAACTAATGAAGAACACATTAAATAATTCAAAACTACATTAAGATTATTAAATGTCATCCATGAAGATGTATCTTGTAAACTATTTCCTTTTCTATTCAAGGATGCTACATATGAATGGTTTCTTAATTTACCTGACAATTACATTACTAACTAGGATGGTTTTAAAAATTTCTTTATTGACCAATTTGGTAAGGTTATCAGTCCATGCATCCTATACCAACAATTTATGACCATTATAAGAGATGCTAATGAATACATAAGGTCATTCAGTGCTAGGTTTAAAAAGATACATAACTAGACTATAGAGCCCTATACACCTAATGATGCTTTGGATTTAGAAATATATAAATATGTAGTAGACCATATGACTTGTATGTTCTTGAAGATGTCTCTCCCAGTCATAACCACCTTAGCCCATGCCTATTCTAAAGTAGTGATAATTAATGATCAAATGCAATATAAAGGATAAATTCCCTACTCTATCCCAAATGTTAATCCATATATTCATGACTTGAATATATTACCAAACAAAAATCAAAATAGGCTATCCCTAAATCAGATCCCAACACTAAACTAGCTACCCTTGAGTCATGCTACCCCTAATCAGAACTTAGGATTCCTGGGCCAAGTTGCAACTAGATTTAATCCAAATTATCAAAAGGCATTAGTACCAACTTTTGGTGCCAACCAAGTTCATAATTTTAAGACACCCAAATGTGAGAATGATTTTATTTTAAAAATGGTCCAAAATCTTAGCATGAACTTTCTTTAACTACAAAAATAGGTTAGTCATACTAGTGAAAGCTTAGGAAGGAACTTCTCTTTACAAAGGTTTAATAAACTTAATAATAGGTTTCAAAATGATATCTTCCATAAAAATAAGAACAATGAATCATTTGTAGATAAGAAGAACATGGACATTAATCTTATTGATATTACATTAAATGATTATTATAGAGTTCATTATACTACTAAGAATGGATAAATTGATTGCATTAAATACTACTACAGATTACTATAGAGTTCATTTAAGAAGAACATGGACATTAATCTTATTTATATTACATCAAAATCAAATTTAGGAAGAGTTGGACACTTTTGAGGTAATACCTAACAAATATAATGGTGCAAGTACTTTAAGATCTAAGCCTACTAACCAAACCTTCAAGGTGGAAACATTTGATTTACCCTTCTAAAAAGACATTGAACTTGGTGATATTATTTAAGAGGTTCATGACTTCTATTAATTCCTAAAGAAGACATACCTCTAAGGAATAGAGAATAAAGGTAACCTTTGATTACTTCTACTCCTTTGAACAACTTTGGCACTCCTCTAGACACCACATCAGATAATAACCCAGAGCATCCAAAGGGAATTAATTCTAAAGAGAGTACTGATACATATATTCCTTAAAATAAAATTGGGTATAATATTATAAAGTACATGAATAAAATTAAAGCTAACATTAATTTTGATGAAATAACTTAGATAACTCAACAAAGAGACCTATTGTTGGAGTCCTTGTTCAATAAATCTAGCAAGATGTCCAAAAATGATAATGCAAATGTAGTTATGTAAAAAGCTAAGATAGAGTCCCCACACTTCCTACTTATAGTAAAAATGTTTGGTAATAACTTACATAACTATTTGTTAGATTGTAGTGCTTCTACAAATATTTTACCTACAGATATTTTCAAATAGCTTGGTTTGACTCCCATTAAGTCTAATATGGTTGTCACCTAGTTAGATAAGTCTAGGGTCAAGGTCATTGGAGAATTGTTAAATGTCCACATGAAACTATATTATAATACAAGATTCCAATAATTCAATATATCTAAATGGTGGACATCCCTTATGCCTACAGACTACTTTTAAGTAGAGAATGGACAAAAGATTTAAATGGATATATGTCCACAAACTATTCACATTTATGGCTACCTTGGAAAGGAGTTATAAATAAAATCAAAGTGGAAATAGAACCAAGGATAAAACATATGATCATGGAATACAATGCTATCAATGAAAAGGTGAACATAGTTGACTCTAATTTGGTAGTTTTCACTTATAAAACTACTAAAGTAACACTAAGCCTTCTCATACTATTCTTGGATTTTAGGGGATGCATTTTGATGGTGCTAGGTGTAAATCTAGATCTAGGGTAGGCATTATTGTAATTTACCCTAATTATAATAAATATCATGCTTCTTATAGAATCTAATTTCCATGTACCAATAATCCTATAGAATAAAGAGTTCTCACCCTAGGACTATAATTTACCATCAAGACTAATGTCAAGAAACTACTAGTTTATGGTGATTCAAAATTGGTAGTTAATCAAGTAAGAAGAAAGTATTAGTGTAAATTATCCTACTTCAATAGGTACAAGTTTAGGGTCTGAGATCTAGTTGAGTATTTTGTTGTTTTAAATATTATGTCTATCCTTAGAAAGGAAAATAAAGCTACTGATGAACTAGCCTCTATTGTAGCTAACCTCATGCCTAACCAGGACTCACCAAATTTATGTATTAAGTTCATTTCTCATCCTTCTATCTTAGACAATGTAAACTATCTATAGGTCTTTAGTGATGACCAATAAATCATAAACTTCATGGCTAATTTAGGAGCATTCAAGGCCTAAATCATAAATGAAGCTAATAAAATCACCCTTGAGCAAAAATTTGAAGGCAAGTTCATTTAATTGAATGAAAACAATATCCCCAAGGGAATGATTTCCTTAGAAAGGTTGTTTAATCAAAATAAGCTAGCTAAAGCCTTGAAGATTCCCAAAGTAGATATAAAAGATTACAATGTAGTTGATCTTTGACCTCAAGATCAACCTCAGCTGGTCAACATTGGAAAAACATGTATTGGAATTGAAAACAAAAGGGCCAAAGAGTTGTTAATAAAATGTAAAGATGTGATATCTTGGTCATATGATGACTTGAAGATTTTTGATCCAAGAGTCATCGCCCATACCATACCTCTCAAAGATAATTGTAAACCTTTCAGGCAAAAGTAGAGACTTATAATCTTGTTTTAAGACCCATGATTTTCAAGGAAGTCAAAAGATTATTCGATGTTAAAATTGTATTTCCCATCTAGTACACTACCTAGGTTGGTAATTTAGTGCCAATTAGGAAAAAGAATGATGAAATCTGATTATGTATTGATTTTAGGAATCTGAATAAAGAATCTAAAAAGGATAATTATCCTCTCCCATATATTAACCAAGTAATACAAATTGTTTCTGGTTCTCTTATGATGTCTTTCCTTCATGGTTTTTAGGGTATAATCAAGTGATATTAGACAAAGAAGATATAATGAAGATAACATTTACAACTAAGTGGGGTACCTTTACCTATAAGAGAATGCCTTTTGGACTAATCAATGTAGGAGCTACCTTCTAGATAACCATGGACCATGCATTCCAAGGTTTGATTGTAAAATACATCATAATTTACATGGATGATCTAGCTATTTTCTCTAAGAATAGGTAAGACCATTTCATGCTTTTATAGTAGGTATTTGAAAGGTACAGAAGTATGGAATCTTCCTTAACCCCAAGAAAAACATTTTTTGTGTCACTAACGGTAAATTTTTAGGACATGTTATCACCAAATATGTAATATCCATAGACCATAAAGGAATAAAATCTATATCAAATATAGAGCCTTGCAATAGTAAAAAAAATTAAAATCCTTTTTTTACCAAATAAACTTTGTGAGAAAATTCATTTCTAGCTTTGTAAAAATTGTCTAACCATTAAATGACATGATAAAAAAGGATGATAAAGTCTCATGGAATGAGGATTCAAAGAAGTATTTTTGGGACATCAAAGGAGAAATTAGTCAAGCTCCAATCTTGTTAAGTCCAAACTTTTCAAAGGATTTTTTACTTTACTCTTTTGTCTTTGAGCACACCATTATTGCTATTTTGACATAGAAGATAGATGGGTATGATCAACCAATTGATTTTATGATAACTAATTTGAAAAATTCTAATTTGAATTATCCTTTAATTGATAGAAAAAGCCTTTGTATTAGTTAAAGTAGTCATGAAATTTAGGCACTACATTCTTAGGAAGAAAGTGCATACCATTATTTTGGACCCAACCACTAAGTTAATGCTAAGTGAAAATGAGCTGGGAGAATGGAGAGGTGAGTGGATGTTTTTACTCCAAAAATATGACATAGAGATGAAGACTATGAATTTGGTAAGGTGTCAAGGTTTGATCCAAATGATTGCCAATACTAGTCTAAAACTAAGTATTATGCAAGTTGATCAATAGAATTTTCAACCTAATGACTAGTATGATCCCATCATTCATTTATTGATCAATGCCACTTGTCCTATAAGATTAACTAGGGAGTAAAAAAAAATCTAAGGCTCAAAGTAGCTCACTATCTGAGCAAGGATATAATCTTATACTGAAAGAACCTTAAAGGTGTGTACTTGAGATGTGTTTCCAAGGAAGAAACTACCAAGATAATAAGCACTTTTCATGAAAATTTGAGAATTGGACATCCAAATAGAATAACAAAAACTCAATATCATTAGGCATGGCTATTATTGGTCTACCATCTTGAAGGATGCTTATAATCATGTAAGAGAATGCCATTCATACCAGATCTTCAATACAAAAGAACCAAAAGTAGCAATGCGATTACAAACAGTAATGGTTGATAGAACCTTTGCATAGTGGGGGTTGGATTTCATTGGAGTCATCATTATTAATTCATCAAAAGGTCACAAATATGTTTTGATAGGAACCAATTATTACACTAGATGGACTTAGGTAGTAGCTACCAAATAGTGCAAAACTAAAGAAGTGATCATGTTTTTAGAAGAAAACATATGCATAAGATTTGGAACCCCACTCTCTTTGGTATGTGATAATGGATATACATTCATATAAATATAAATGAAAGAATGGGTATATGATAACGACATTATTCTCAGGTTATCATCTAACCATTATCCTCAAGGTAATGGGGTATTTGCATCAACAAACAAGAACTTGATGAAGGTAATTAAGAAGTTTACTATAGAAAAACCTATAACATGACATAATATCATAAAATATACCCTTTGGGTAGATAGAAAAAGATTTAATCATGATCTTAAATCATCTCCCTTCTTGTTGGTATATGGCTAAGAACCCATATTCCCCATCATCATCAAGCTTCCAACTTACAAGTTTGTGAAAGAATATATGGAGAAAGACCAAATATTTATAAATTAAAGGCTGTTAGACATTATTCAGATGTAATATGCATGACAAAAAGCTTTTTCTAACTTTATAAGGCACTAAACTACTATAAAAAGGTGGTTTGACAAGTGATCTAAGATCATGGTGTTCAGACAAGGAGACCTTTTTGGATTGGCCCTTATTAGATTGTAGATACACTTGGAGATAACATATTAAAACTAAAGGACATATAAGGATTAGAGTTCACACTTCCCACCAATGGGTTTTATCTCAAACATTACTTCTCTATTACTCCCCTTGGGATCGTCATGGAGTAAATCTTTAAGAATGGGTAGAATTACTATAGGTAGGCTAGTTTAGTTTCTTTTTTGTTATTTTCTTTCCTACCCCTTATTTGTACATACATTTTTATATATTTACTTGCCTTTCCTTTTCTTTCTATTGATGTGTTCCTTGTTTCTAATAAGTCCTTTTGGGACAACCCTCAGCTCAAATTTCATTTAATTTGCTTAAAACTCCAAAATTTCAAAATTTATTTATGAACCTTATACATATGTTGACCATGGATGTAAGATATGAGCTTGATGTTATAAATTAAATAAACTACTAAGGATTAATGGATGGGTTAACTATTTTGTAAGACCTTAAATGTTGTCTTGACCTGAACTTGGTTTTAAGAAGAATTGTAAATGTAGAATGAAGCTTAACCTATTAAGGCATGGTCACACTTTCACTTAACAAAAATACTTTCTTGGGTCAAATGTTTCAACCATAAGTGATTATTTCAAGATCAAACACTTGACGAAATCCTTGAACCTAACTATCTTGGTTCTCAACCTTTGAAGAAAAATCTTAAAAGAACTAAAATACAAAAAATAAGAACTTATTACAAAAGCAAAATCTTTTCAAGTAAAGGTGATTCTAGTAATCTCCACTATGGATATGGACACCTAATTAGTAGTAAATCAAGGCCATGATTGAAACTAAAGGCATCTCTATCAGATCTATAGACACCTAGTATTTAGTAAAGCAGTGCCCAAACCCTCCCTAAACTAGAAACATAGTTCTTAACAAATATCTAAGCATGCTCCAAGTCAATGTTAATGATTAAAGGAATGAAACCTAGAATTGATCCCTTAAACCCCATGGAAAAAATTAAGTGGAATAAAAGCACACACACAACATGGATATGTTTTGATGTTTGATCCAAATTCTGCATGCACAAGCTTTATTTCAAACATGAATTGATCTTGATGATGGCACTAATCAAGTATAATAAGTAACCTAGTTATTTATCTAATTTAGAGTATCTAAGTTCTAGCATATTACTATGTTTCTCATATAAGTTACCATTTGTTGAAGTCAACATACTCCATTTTTAAAAAAAATAGTGACCTTTATGAAAACTTTGAACCTAATATCAAAAAACTTGACATGTTTTAAAATTTATATGAATTTAAAGATCATCCATGCATAATAGGGTTGTATTATTCATTAATAGTTATAATTTAACATTGAATAATACTACTGACAATGGATCTTCATGTTTTAGTTGTAGGTTTCATGGTACCCTCATGTAATGGACTACACTTAGAATTTGTAGATTAATCCTATTTAGGCCTTTACTAGCCTTTCTTTTGTGAAAACTCAAAGTTGAATTCATGTTTTGAATCCCTCCTTTAGAAAAACATAGCTTAGACCCTTGGTTCAAATCCAATTTGGTAGGATTAAATTTGGTAGGAACATTTTAAACACACTTTGAACTTAAGCCTAAATTTTATGTTAAGGTTTGGCCATGTTTTTCAACATGACCAAACCTTGGTATAAAATTATAAGTTTGGTATTTTTATACTTTGAACCCATTTGGCTCCCCTTTTATTGTAAATAGGGTCTAAATTTTTATTTTTTTAGGGGCCTTTTGTTTTCTTAACTTGGTCTCTCTTTATGTCATGGTCCTCTTTGTTATGAACTTAGACTAGGGTTTTAGTCTTAAGGCCCCATTCATGTTTATTAACATGAACTAGACCTTAGCCTAAGTACATACATTAACTATATCTAATTAAATTTCTTACCTCTTTGTGTAATCAATGAATTTCACTTCATCAAGACAAGTTGATTAGATGGAGTGAAGGAGGCCTGAGGAATCTAAAGCCTTAATCCATCAAACAAATCCCACATGATCACCTAGATCAAGATCGATGATCCATGGCTGATCTCATAGAATATATTTGATGAAATGGACAGAACATTATAATGTCAGAGATCCATGGAAGTTCTATGACGATAATAAGTGTCACCATCTCGAGAACTCAAATCTTGATAAATAGTCTATGAGTCCTTCTAGGGTCAATAGGGTTAAAGCTCAAGAGCCCCATGGAATTACCATATGGTACTCCCATATTTGAGATTAATGTTAAAAGGGCCCCATGCATCAAAAAATAGACTTAACCTAAGTTTTTACATTATATTTTATTCTATTTTTTAATACATTGAAACCTTAGGCTAAATCCTTAGATTATTACTATAATGTTTGAAGGGTTCTATTGTATTATGCTTTGAGGACTTAGACTTATAACTTAGTATAAATTTCATATATGACCCTAAGCTAACTAGATCCTTTTCATGATTATAGGAACCAATGAAATGCATCCACTTATATCATGATCTACAGTCTACACTTACTCATAAGGGATGATCCAATAGAACATATTAAACCCAAGCTTCTATAGAACCAGCTATGTTTGGGACTTAAATCTGATGCTCTCATGCCTATCATTTAATATCTATGATGACATCATTAACATGTGTAAGGCCATAAAATTTTAGCCCCATATGAAAGGTTATTAAATATTAATTTTAACATTTGTATGAATGTCAAGAGACATTCATAAGGCCATCATTGATGTATGTAAGACCATCAAAATTTAACTCAATAACTAATTTCAATCAAAAGGAAAATGTACCTAAGTCTTAATTATTTATTACCAAATTTATCATCCATAGATTAATTTGGTTCTTTAAATCCATGTTTAAACTCAAGATCCTTGTAAATAGGTTTGGATTTATATAGACTAATCTTGAACATCATGGTAACATATAGTCATGTTTTTAAACATTGACCTAAACCTTAGTCTACATAAGCCTCATGGTAATTTAAACTTAATAAGTTTAGTTTGACAAAAGAGGCCCATCACAATAAGACTTGGACTATGACTTATGACCTAAATTTTTATGGCATTTATTAACATGATAAAACCCTAGGTTAAAGCCTTATATTAGGTCCATTAATCATTCAAGGAAAGATCCCTTTATATTATGTTCTAGGATTTAGTTTAAAACTTTAGCCTAAATTTTATATCATGTTTATTAACATGAAATAAAATTTAACCTAAAGTCTTAAGCATGTGTCCCCTTTTGTATCCCAGTGCTAATTAAAGCTCATGCACCTTCACATGATTGATGGCTTGTAGTTAATTAGAGCAAGCTGATCAGATGGAAAGTAGTCAACATGGACTATTCAATGGAACCTCTAAAGGCCCATAGGTTCAACATGTGGTGAACATGCATTCCCTACATGACTAATATGATGTAGAGCCCAAAATCCCCAAAAGGATGTCAAGTGGCATATATGTAGATCCCAAGCTAAATAACGACCAATAGCATGCAAGTCCCAAGATCATGATCAATGACCTACATTGATTCATGCACAAAGATATGATGGCATGAGACAAAGAAAAATTTAAAAGGTAATGAAAATTTCTTTAAAATCATTAATGAAAATGCCATTAAATATACTAGATAGATGCCACATAGATGCCAAAGTATAAAATGAGAAAATAAAAAAAAATATGGGTGCAAAAAGGCAAAGGTATAAAGGTAGGGGTCTAAATCAAATCCAAAATATGAATTTGCCTAAGTCTAAGAAACCATCACCATTAAATATACAAAAAACCTTATTCTTCACAAAAATCCCTAATTTGAGACCAAATTGATCACAATAAAGCTAGAGATAGCCCTATTACCATCTAGATAAGTGCAAACTAATCCAGAGATAATTTGTAGGCTATTAGTGAATAATTTAGAAATCTCAAAATTATAGTGGCTTGAAGATAATAGCAAATGGAGAACATAAAATTGCACTTGACCTCAAATATGGAAGGTAGAGTCTTCAAGGACATAGATCTTGATACTACATCATTAAAGACTACGAGTAACAATTGGTCCTAACTTTTTTATGCTATTGAAGAAATATAAGCCATCACAAAGGAAGAGTAGAATAATGCCATAATCAACTAGAGATACAATGACTTAGTTTCCATTCAAATGACTCATCTCCACTTCACTATAGTAAATCCTAAGGTATTACACTATATTGATGTCATTGCTCCTATTTTCAAGGATTATAATATTAATTAGGACATGATAGTGCATGAATGTAGTTTCAATAAAGTAGCATATTTCTTGAATTTTAAATTTATTACAAGCTACATAAGACTCAAGTGGATTTACCCTTAATTAGAGAATGGTTGAGTAAAAATGACATGAAATTCATCTTTACCTCATGGTTGTACTCAAGGTCACACGTAGTCATAGACCCCAATGGTAAAATCCTGAGTGCCCAGTATAGGAAAGGAATTAGAATAATCATAACACTACTAAATAGATTATTTAGGTCTCCCTCCACCACCCATATCAATAAAATCTATGTGGCTTATGTCTATTTCATGGTGTAAAAGGGACTCACTCCCCCAGTAGGTGAGATGATCAACATTTTCCTGAAACAATAATTATTAGCCGTAAAGAAGAAAATCAGAAATCACTTCTTTATGATGTCTTATCTTTTAGATGTCCTACTAGCTACCACCAAAATTGTTGACATGAAGAATTGGTCACCTAAGGGAAGACAAACTATCTCCCATCACTATTTCAAATTACATATATTCAAATATAGACACAACATATAATTTATATATGATTGTGTATATCCAGCTATAGTAGAGGCCATTATAGGGATTCTTATGGGTACAATCAGCCCTCTAATCAAGAAGTATGTGGAGCTAATTTGGGATATCTAGTTATATCCAGAATGTACTATGATTAGAATAGAAGGGATCCTAACTTAACCACTCAAATTACTAGTCTATGTTCATTCTAAACTAGAAGAGAAGAAATAACATATCAATTGTTCCATGGTATATATGGAGTATGTAAGAGAAAAAGGAAAGGACTCCTCCACCCTTTTCCTTTTTCCATTAATATGATTATATTATAGAAGTGGGAGTATGTGGACACTATCTCCAGATACTGAGACTCCTTCAATTTATAGCTAGATGAGTTAAGAAAATGCGACCCTTATGATAGGGTTATGAAACATTTGAAATCAAAAACAATAAACTAAACCTATGATAACTAAACTAGTGTCCATGACATAATGTATATTAGGGACTCAAATTTCACAAAAGTATTAGCCAGGATAAAGAGCCATAATATTAGGCTTGAGGCTACATTGGCTAGAGATGAAAAATCACCTAGCAAAATATGGAAAATGAGACCCATACAATACCACTTGTTACCTGGACCCTCTTATAGGCCCCCTCCAAAAGAGACACAAGAAAAATTATAACAACCTCAAGTACATGTTGCATAAATGTTTGAGAAAGAGAGATTGGCAGAGAGACCTAATGAAGGGGCCTTATCTTTAGCCCAACTTGATAGACTAGAGTCCCCAATTCGGTACATTGGCATGATTGAGATATGTCTAGAGGAGATAGTGGAGGATACACTCAAAGTACTTTTTGATGCCTATGGATAAAATGAAGAAGAGGAACAAGTAGAAGAACTTAGGCCAAGATGAAGAAGTAGAAAAATAAAAGGGGAAGGAAATTGATTTGGACCTAGTTCTAATTATACCCTTACAAAAGAGGAAGGTTAGCATTGGTCCTAGTTGGAAAGAAGAAACCAAATTTAACCTTCACTCATCATTTGAGTGAAGTTAACTTATTAAGTGATGATAATTCCATTCATAGGTCAATCAACCTTAAATGGTTCCTATATGGAAAAATGAAAAAGATTTCAACCTTACACCATCAATGGGCCATGACCAAGGCTATCAACATTACTATCTAGATGATATCAAACCATAGATAATTGCCTTGATTAAGGAAGAATAAGAAATAAAGATGACATCCCCTAGGGATTTAAGTGTCATTTAGGTAGAAACTCTTAGGGCCTGAAATATCACAAAAATGGAGATTTTAGGAACCCCAAAGGTCAAAAAATCATTAGTGAGTGTGAAGTTCAACCCAGATATTATAGGACTAGAAAGAGTGGCAAAAAAGAAGGCCATGATTGGGTGTGAAGAGATCACTTTTTAGAGAGTTGAACCATTTGTTGACTTAACTCTATTAGGAGGTTAGGGACCTAGTGAATACCCAATACATGAAGAAGATATAGTTGGATTAGTTGATCATCATTTAGCTCAACTAAAATCAAGCATCAAAGGCCTCTATAAAAAAATAAAGAACCTATAGAAACAAAAGGAAAATATTGAGATGTAATATATTATATCAATCCTTGATAAAATGATTAAGATGTTTGAGGTATCTTTTTATGACATGTTTGACTCCTTGAAGACAAGGCAAAGTCCACTAGCCCACCTAGATATAATAGCCAAATGTTTAACAACCCAATGGTATAACTCAAAGGGTAAAATGAAGGAGCTAATCAACATATTGGTTGAGGGTCAAATTATTGATTTCAAAACCATTAGTCTGGTCTATTTTAAAATAATCATAGGACTAAGTGTTGACAAAATCCAAGGTTTGTGTACATGGTCAAGGAACTTGGAAAGGCTCTTAAGAGATTGTAAAGAGATGATGGATAGAATTTAACAACTCCTTAAAACATTTATTACTAAGCCTAAAAATCTTATCTCCCAAAGGATTATTGTAGATGATGAATAGAAGGACAGAGTTGCCTTGGTCATGCAAGAAGTAAGAAGCAAGAATCAAGGCAAGTCTAGGACTGATAGTAGTAGGCTTATGAATATGATCCTAACTATAAAAGAGAAGATTTCCAAATAAAGGAACATCAAAGAGGCCATGACAAGAAATGATATTGATTTTGAAGACTTGGTTGACCAAGAAGATGAGTGCCTCCTAGAGCCAATTGTCATTTTAAAGCAAGTCGATGAGCAACATGAAAATTCCTTAGCATAAGGCCCACCAGATAGCTAGTAATATTCTATTTTGTAGAAAACTTTGTAATATTTTAAAATGTAATATTCTTTTTGTAAAAGCATGTGTAAATTTATTAGCACATTTGCCTGTAGGTCAATCTACTTGTGAAAAGGGAAATGTATTTTATAAAAATTGAAAAATGGATAGTTGTCCTTACTTTTGCATGTTTTTAACTAACATGACTTACTAGTACACTACCTTTGCCTCCTATAAAAGGAAATATTACTATTTTTATGAAGGAGGAGTTATAAGAGATTAAAACTACATTATATCTTTTTGACCAATTTAATAGAAGCAGGGAATGCTATAAAGTTTGTCCCTATTTGTTTGTGTGAAGTGACATCATGGATTCTCTCTCAATTTTCTGTTCTAAGTTTTAGTTTGAATGGTTTTTTAATAATTATAGACATGCATCTATAATATAGGGTTTCTAATTTGTGAAAATTCTATATTAGTTGAATGTACTTAGTTTTATTTCATTTCATTTTACTCTACATGAGGATGTGCTATGTTATTTTATTAAAGCAATAAATCTTTAAATTAAATCTAGTTCCTACTTGTATTGTTTCATATTATCCTTATAAAATAGCCTAATGTGTAATGAGATTTGATTATATGTTATTTCACATTATATAGTGGCTGAATTCATGTTCAGTTAGAATTTAAACCTTGTCATAATGTTTGAGGCAAAGATCAACAATCACATACTTTCTTTCTTCTCTACTCTTCCTTTTGCTTCTTTTTCTAACCAAATAACCCTAGTTTAGGTATCATTGTAAACATTCATTCTAGAATAGTCTTAGATTAGAGTTTGGTCATAATTCACTAGTACTAGCCTAGATGTTGCATACCTTGCAAAGGTTGTTAAAGACTAAGGTGGTTACCAACCACCAATTAATATAAATGTTGTGGAATAGTCTACATGCTCTAGCTCTCTTTCACCAAGGATAATCCAAATTACAATAACTTACAAATCATGCTTTGAACTCCCTAATTTATAAAATGAGAAGTGTCCTTTAAATATGAATAACATCTATGATACACATAGATGCATCAAAAGAGAGTAGGTATTATAAGAGGCCCATTAGTTGTAGAACCTACCATGTTAGTGGAGATACTAGGCATAGAGGTAGAATAAGTTAAAGAAGAAGAGGTCATGGTATGAGATGGGGTCATAATAGAGGGAAGAGGTTGATAATAAAAGAAGGTTGTACCCCAAAATCCATTTGAGAATGTGGGAGAATGTGAATGATGCTCTTTAACTTGACCACGAATCATGAGATGGTAAATGTTAGAAGAATCCTTTCCTCAATGTTAATGAAATTGAGAGATAAAGAAGAGCATTTCAGGGGTATACTCTAATTTGAGTTTATCTTCTTTTGAGAAGAGAGTATTGTATTGTAAAGAGGTATGAGGAGGGGTCACATATTTCATTGTGAAAGTGGTTATTTGAATTTTACTCTCATCTAGGAGAGGATCTCTACTATGCTTATGTGAAACACTATTAGGGTTGGTAAGATTCATTATGTCTATTGAATTTAACTTAGTGTTAGCTTCAAACAAAAAATTCATGATGAAGGAGAATGACTAAACATGGTAAGAGAGATGAAAAAATAGGTAAATAAGAATTGACACCAAATAATATAGAGTCAACTAGGTTGACCTAGCATAAATAATAAGCCCTGAAAATTGTACAGAGTTAACTAGGTCAACCTAGCACAACATATAGAGGATGAAAACGTGTACAGGGTTGACTAGGTTGACATAGCATAAGAAATAGGGGAAAACATATAGTTTGTAAGAGACTATGTTGACATAAATGACTATGTACTAAGACAAGAATTTTTTTACAAGTGCTTTGGAAAGTAATAAATGAAAAGAAAAACATAATCAATTGGATCAATAAGGTTGATCCAATTGAAGCACATAGCACAAAAACTTACACTAATGATGGCTAATGTAATTTTTTGTAATAAAAAATATAATTAAGTAAAGAGAAAGCATTCAAATTGGAGATTAAAATCTAATTAAGTGGTCAACTTGAATGTCATTAGATTATTAGATTATAGTTTTAAATGTGATAAGAAGTTGGATATAAGACAATAACTATAAAACCATATATGGATGGTTTCAAGATGTTTGGGCTAAAATAGGTATTTATTGGAAATTGTAGAGACTTATTATTAGGTCTTACCAACTCACTTCACACACCATAGTGATAAGGGTGTTAGGTGCTTAGGCAAAATATACAATTAACCACATGTTTATACTTGGCCAAAAAACCAAGTTGGCTTCACCCTTTCTGATGAAACCCAAGTAGGTTGTCATTGGGTAGACAATTTTTAAAATGCATTTTATGATTTTGTGATTTGGTATTGTGTGCATAAAAGATAAAATATTGAAAGTAAATGGTATATTGAAAAACCACCTAATTATACTATGTGATCTATTATAAGCATGCAAGCTACATGAAATGAAAGTGTGAGATAATTACTATCATATAAGGGTTAATTCAAACTTTGAAACATAATAAAGTGTCATTATAGTCAATAGTGTATGTTAAAAATATATAAGAAGGTTGATAGTATAACCTCTGTACTATGGAAGTAAAGGTCTAAAAATTAACTGTCGATAGGGTCGACCTATCTTTCCAAATAGAATACAGAATATAGAATTAGTTTGACAGGGTTCACCTAATTGACTATATAGGGTAAGTATTAAAGATTTAAAACTATGAAAAATAAGAATATAAAAAATTCTATAAAAATGATAAAGAATTATAAAAATTAACCTTGGTGGGTTGGAGGATAAGATTTTTTTTGAAGAACCTTGATTTGTACATACAAAATTTGCTATGTTGATTGGGTTGACCAATCTTTACAAAAACCTATTGTTGATATCATGAATATATAGGGTCAACTGAGTCAACCTAATATTATAAATCTGATTCCTAAATGTATACAGGGTTGACTGGGTTGATCTAGTAATCTAAACTAAAATTATGGAAAACCTACACAAATAGAACATAGTCATTTTGATGCAACTACGTATTAAACTTGCACATAGAAGTTAGTATTGTGTTGATATAATCAACCTAACATCACAAATATAGGAAAAATAAAATGATAAAATGATGAAATAAGTGAATAAAAACTTGAAAAGGTTAGATTCACATTAGGTTTACTAGAATGTCCATAATCAGAAATGCATCATGTTTATAAATCAATTCAAGCTTAGAGAATATAAAACATACCATATGCTTCTGATTGGGGACACATTTTTAAAGTGGTAACATGACCAATATGGGAATCTACTAAAATTTACTAGGGGATATCTTATGATAATACGCTATTCTAGGGAGTGTTCCAAACCCTCTTGTCAAGAACAACCATGCAATAACCCTAAGGGAGTCTTGTGTTTTCATATATCTCAGTAAACTAATAACATTTAAAGTAAAATATAATCTAGTGCTTACCTAATATTATGTCACAAAGTGGGGGTTATAAATACAAAAATTTAAACATTCATAAGAGATATATACTCATGTCAATGTATATGGAAACTTAATGCATGGATGAGAAGTACAAATACATATCTATATACTCTTACTAAGGAGGAACAAAGTTAGGAATACATACCTTTGAAGACAAACCCACTGAGCCTCAATCCATCCCTTGGCTAAGGTGCTTCATAAGAGGTTTTTATGGCATGTAAGGATGACAAGGATAAATCAACTCTAGGCTACTCAACCTATCAATGCATCTATGAGACTTCTCCATAAGACAAGATCCTTATCTCCAAAGAAAGTGTATAACCCTAAGCTTCCTCCTCAATTAGAATGGTCAATAAATAGATATGTAATATAAATTACTTATTCTTCTCATAATTAATTATGTAAATGAACTTGTATATATATGTGTATTTTACCCTTAACCCTTCCAAAAATCCTAGTTGACAGGGTTGACTA